>SNQJ01S0003556.1:123509-135716 GCA_010110895.2 Picea sitchensis | reverse complement strand
TCTAACCATGTGATTAGATGTACTGATGTCGAACATGGCAGAAACCACTTGATTACCGGTCAATGATGTAAACCGTTAACAAGCACGAGGGAAGTCATCATTAATGTCAATGATTCCCAAAGTACTTCTAGTACATTCCAACGAATGTGAATGGATGAGATGAAGTCGAACATCCGTGGAATCATCCGATCAGAGGTCAATGATGTAAACCCACTGTCGAACTTGAGGAGGTCTTCCATTGAGGCATGCAGGTCCCAAAGTACTAATTGGTTTCTAAGTCTAGTTCCTGGATAATGTATTGAAGTCGACAGGAATAGACTCGTTGAAGGAGGGCCTTGATGTATCCCCCATCAACAACACAAAATGGACACAGAGATGTAATTGGTAGATCAAATGAACATGGACTGACACAGGTATTGAGACAAGATATTTGTGATGGCTGACTCTCGAGGCGGATACTTCCCTTGAACACTGAGGCACAATAGCAGAAACATGACATGGACCAAAACACGATGATGCAATGGATACTGTGACGTTCATTGGGTGACCCAAAGGAGTAAGAAAAACTCATAGGATTGGTTCAGTGCAGAGGTTCAGTGGATTAAGATGTGCGCAAAGACAAAGTGTCGTGTTCAAGGGTGACTCTAAGAGTTACTTGGTAATGTTCTCAAAAACTGCTTGGCTTGCTTCCTTCAATTTTCCCCCCATCCAGATAGATGAGTACCTCTTTTTAATTTAACGAGCTCGAGGAGGGTAACACATGCTCGATATAACTCACCTTCGGTAAGTTCCTCTTCCTTTATTTAAAGAACTGGAAGAAGTAAGGGTTCGATCCCGTATGGGCCTGTCGATGTTTGTTTTAACGAGTCCAAAGACAAAAAACTCGAAGGTTTTTCATGATTATAGAGTTTGGAAAAACACTTAAAAGAGAACTCTCTCAGTTCCTTTTTCGTAAAGTAGTCGGATGAGACCGAAAAAGAGATAAACTATCGCTCAACAAACGTTTTCTTCAAATACTTTAACGAGCGTGAAGAGAACAAGGTCGCTCGGTAATCTTTTCATGTTTAGAGAGTCTGAAAAGAACTTAAAGATGACTCCAATGTTGTCCTTTTTCGTAATGTTAGTCTCACGAGGCCGAAAAAGAGATAAATTATCACTCGAAAGACGCCCTTTCAAACCTTTTAATGAGTGGGAAAGGAAGCAAGATCACTCGACAATCTTTTCATGTTTAGAGAGTCTGAAAAGAGCTTAAAGAAGACTCCAGGGGGTTCCTTTTTCGTGTATCCATACAGGTCCGAAAAAGAGATAAAAGTTTACCTGGATGCATTCTCATGTATTTACGAGCATGAGAAAGAACAAAGACTAAGATCGGTATGCCCCCAGCTTGAAAGCTAGTGGCTTAACTCCAGAAAGATCATCAAAGGCTGGAGACATGCCCTCCAAGCTTCAATTCATTCACCAACTTTGAGGTTGTCACCAATTTCTCTAGTAGATGAGAAAAAGGAGAAGGGTGGATGAAAAGAAGGTTTAAGAGAGGGGACTGTTTCATTTTTTAACGAGCTTGCTACAAAGAGGAAAACTATGCTCAAGGCCTCTGTTTCATTTTTTAACGAGCTTTCCACAGAGAAGAAAAACTATGCGCGTGGTTTCGTCCGGATCATGGCTTCCAAGAGGATAATGCTCTGGAAGGGTACCATGTCAAAGGATAAAACGTGGTCATGGCCTCCAGGATATCTTCGCTGGATGGAAGATAATCACTCGAGAAGGAACACATGTCAAGGGTCGCGATAGGAGTAAGGAGATCAGGCTCCAATAATCCTACCGAAGAAATCACCATGTCCACTACCAGATCCAAATCATCGGAAGTTGAAATCATGGGAGATGATGAAAAGCCAACACCAGGAGGGGAGATAGACTGTATATCTGTCCGAATTTCTTCATGAGGGGGAAGAAAAGAGGATCGGTGACGATTATTATCCCGAGGTAACTTGTCAATGCGAAACATTTCCAGAATAGATTCATCAAAAGGAAAAATTGGGGAAATGCAGTCGATTGTTGACGACAAGGAACTCAATCATGATTGCATCGAGGAACTGTCAGGCACCAATAGATGTTGGTCATCCAACAAGGGAGAAGTGGATTGGATAGAAACGTATGATGGTTCAGCTGGACCAAGTGGCACGGTGTCATTTAGTGCATCGAATTCCAACGGATGAGGTACAATCCAAGGGTTAGATGATTCCAAAGATTGATAAGCCGCGGTCGAAATCATATCAACGGTGGAAATATGATGTGTAGTCGGTGGAAGTGGTGTAGGGAAGGTACCCATGAGGCTAGAATATTTTAGTAAGCCAACACCAACGCTTTCATACGTGATCTTATGGTCTCCCAAGAAAGGAATATTGTTGGTAGAGGGTACGCGAGCATCGGTCGTGCAGAAATCCAACTGATCAACAGTGACAATTTTGCCCTGATGAGGAAATTGTATGCATCGAAAGATCGACGAGGCAATGACAGTCATAGCATAAAACCAACTTCTTCCAAGTAACAAGTTGTAATCGAGGGGAGCATCAACCACCTCGACATCAACAGTAACAGTTTTGCCACCCAATTGGATGGGCAGGGACTGTAAAATCCCATGGGGATGAAAACCTCGCCCATCGAAGGTGCGTAACATCGTTGGGGATTTGTTGAGTGCTGGTGATTTTAAACCTTTCCAACATGCTAAAGACATGACAAAAGTTGAGGCTCCCTCATCCAAAATAGTTCGGTGGATTTGTTGATTGTGAACAACAACATCAACTTGGAAAGCAAGTTGGTGGGAGAGTCGAGACGCATAATTGTCCAGGTTAAACATGATATGGTTGGACGACTCAGGATCAACAGCACCAAGAGCAGCCAAGAGCATTCTACGTTGACTGGGGTAGTGTTGTAGAACTTCTAACGCAAACATAACACCCGGTGCTTGAGCCAAATCTTCAACAATGTTGTAGTTCTGGGCGGCACGTGAACTAGGATTAAAGGTAGATTTACGTATAGTGCTCTTAGGAGGGCCTAATATAGAGTCGAACGTGGGTTTCTCAATCCGGAGTGGTCTAGATAGAGGATTAACCAATGGAAGGCTAACAGAGGACGATGATGGATCCGGTAAAGTACCGATACCGTTAATGTCTTTTCCTTTTTCAGGGTTACCTGGTGTGTCATATGTCTTAGATCAAGTGGTCAAATTGATCCCATTAAACATATAAATATGTGCACTCGATGAGGCCTCATCATTAGGATGGCTAGAACTGCCACCAGGAGAGGGAGTTTTAGCAACCATGGATTGCTGCTGTGGAAAAGGTTGAGTAAGCACAACGGGTTGTGACTTTCCTTGGAAAATTTTGGCCACTTCATTGCGAAGTGGACAATCTCAAGTGTAGTGGTCGTCACCACAAATGATACACGGGAATTTTAGTTTTCGTTGTGGTTGCTTTTCGGTAGCAGGTGTTTGATTTTTTGGTCGTTCATTATTATTTTTTGATTTATTCTTTGTCTTCTTCTTACCTCCAGATTGTTGTGAAGGGGCAGATTGAACCGCATTCACCTCAGAGATATGAGTTTGGGGGGAGGTAGAAGAGAGTGTGGTTGATTGGGAAAAATATTGAGTTTTGACGGAACCGATAACACCATCCGCATGAGATGAGGATGACAACTTAGATGGATCAGTATTAGCTCGAGCAGCATTCGAAAGCAAATCATACAAAGCACCAGATTGAGAATAAACAAAATCTAAGTACTGAGCCCGAGCGATGGCTTGTTCCTCTGTGACCACACCACCCATAGCAACATCGCKAGCGATCAGGGGTAACAGTGATTTAGTAAACCATTYTGCCAATAGTATGTCAGGAATGACCGCCTTGATCATCCTTCGTCGTCGCCTCCACTCATGAATATGGTTAGAGATATGCACGGAGTTAGTTTGACAAAGGGAGGTCAAGAGTTCAGTACCTGTCTCGTAGAGAATAGGAAGTTGAAAATGCGTGAGGAAAGACATGGCAAGGGAATTGAAATCATGAAAATAAGCACGTGGTAGTTCAATGTACCACTTTGCTGCCGAACCGGTAAGTGTTCGTTGGAAAAGACGCAGACGTACATAATCATCCATGAGGGAGTTTGATGAACACCACAAATGGAAAGTCATCACATGGTTGTTTGGATCTTTGCCAGGGTTTTCGTCAAATTTCGGAACATCAGAAGGAAGTTTAGCCGGAATGATTGGCCAAACCGGTGAATGAGAAATAGGATCATTAGTTAATCGAGACAAGTCTGGGAGATCCAGAGTCGCAAGGAAAGGTAGCTGTCAGTTAATTTGTGAATGATACTGGTGCGGCATAGGAACATCAGTAGGACCATAAACTGGGTTAGGTGGATAGTTGTAACCAATAGGTCCTCCTACATACGGTTGTTGCTGGCCAGGATAAACAAGATTCGATGATGGATGAGAAACATTGGCATAGCCCGGTGGGTTTTGAGCAGTATAGGCCGGGTGATTTATTTGCCTGTGAGGAGGATAAACATTTTTCCCTTGAGAATGGTAAGGAGTAGATATTGGAGGCGGATACACATTAGATCCATGAGGAGGATAAGACTGTGGTCCCGGAGAACTCTAGGTGGTGTTTGGGATGCCGCCCAGATAATATTGTCCGTAAGATGTTCCGGAAGGAACATGATTGGATACTCCTCCTAGTGGGTTATTATACGAGTGCCCCCCAACGTGGGGTTGAGTAAAAGTGCCTCCTGAAGATACTCCCCAGGATTGTGAAGGGTTTCCAGCAAACGAGGGTTGCTCCCCTGTCAGTGGTGGATTTACGACCGGGGTATGACTGGAAAATGGAGGTTTCCCTCCTGCCAGCGGTGGATTTACGACCAGGGTATGATTGGAAAACGAAGGTCGCCCTCCAGGAGGAGCATGAAAAAGGGGCTGTCCCCTGGGAGGGGTAGGCCCGCCATGGTAAGGTAGTCCTCCAGGAGGTTCTTTAGATGGTGGTTGTCCTCCATCCGGTTTTGTTTGGCCAGTAGGGGTCTGCATTCTCGGGTGAGAAGATGTCCCAGCAGGATCGTGTGGAACATGTGGAGCTATAGAGTAAAATCTTGTAGAAACATGGGTAGAGATTGAAGTGCCTTGGATATGATTAGAGTTGATGAGTCCAGCATTAGGATGGACTTGTGATGGTGTAACAGTAGGGTTAATAACCTGATCGACTGGGTGATTCATGGTTTGACTGGATGGTCCTGTTTCACTAGGAGGGTCATGAGGTTGAAAGGGTTGTCGAAAGGATTCGAAATGTTCATAGAGATTGCGTCCCGATGAAGTCCTCCATACAGAATGAGCAGGTGTGGGATTGGTTTCTACTGTGGTGCTAGGACGTACAAGAGTCCTATACTCATCACCAAAGATTGGTTCTGTGGATCCCATATATGTTTCGGTAAAAATCCTCTCTGGTAATCGTGGGATCTCTTCGTCTATGACGTTCCCAAGGGAGTCTAAACGAACCAAAAGTGGTTCGAGAGGGGCTACCGACATAGATGTAGTGGTATTTTCAACCGTAACCAAAGCGCCTTCTAAGTTATCTAACAGAGGAGCAATAACACTTCCATCTTCAGATTGATTTTCTACCTCTCTATGGTAGTTGTCTTTGGGAGGGTTAGGAGGTAAGGGTTGATAGCCTTCCGGAGACAACCCTTGCATCCTACGTGATCGACGAAGACCTTTATCGTCTACAGGCTCAATTGTGAAGAATAACAGAACACACTGAAAATCTAGGGCCAACTAACAAAAAGAAACAACATACGCTAATAAAATATAGGAATCAACCAAGCAAACAAAACTTCTCTCGATGATCGTACTAGTTGGTGATGAAATCCAACGTCGCATGATCAAGTCAAGAAGGGGCTAGGATATGGTGGAATAGTTACAATGGCGACCTACTTAATGGACTTTCACCTTGGTGCAAACTTCCACACAGTAATTGTGGATTTACCCTCCAAGGAGCCCGAGTGAGTTTGACCAATGTCTGTTCCAGGTATAGTGAGACTTCCCTTCACCGTCACCTTGTGTAAGTACCTAAATATTATGGAAACTAAAGACACCGATTCGCAGTGATTCCCTGGGAGGGTACAATCGACAGTCCGATCCGAAACGTATGGGTAGGATAACAAGTCCGAAATCAACCCGAGAGGCTCCCACACATAATCGTGGGTATACCTCCAAGTGACCCCCAATATATGACTCGACCACTACAAACAGTTGAACCACGAAGGGATAATCTCCGTAATTCGCCTGAATGCGACCTCGTGCATAACCCTTGTGTGAGAGGGGGATCCCAGAAAACCAATACGACAATTGGATTTGAATCTCCCTAGCTTAGGATGCCAATGTTTGTTTTGAAAAATTTGGAGAGTTGTACTCACAGCCTAATCCAAAGTGCTAACCCAAGTCTACTATTGGTGGAAGATCCTAAAAACAAAAAATGTTCTAGATAATTTTTAATTAGCGTTCGTTTTACAGTTGTTCTTTACTCAAAGGGTGTACGAAAGTGAAATTGATGGAATGGGGACTCAATTCCCCCAAAAAATGCATGAAAGATGATAAGCAATCGTTTCTTTTCAATGAACGCCTATTTAAGGGAAAGAGAAAGAGTCGTTTTCACTCTCAAACACTAATATGAAATGTCCTCAATCAATTGGTTCTTAATCGAATCCAATGCAATGATAAAACATTTTAAAAAATGCCTTCTAATATGCAAACCAATCACTAAGATGTATCTTTGTCGTTTGTATGCGAATGATGATTAATTCAATGAAAAAACTTCTCCTGCTAATTACCCTTTCAGATCAAGGAGATTCAGACAAGCATGATCAGATTTTGCACACATGTTACACAGCCTCTTGCTATGATTGAAACAAGAAGCAAACAGAAAACAAAAGATAACAAAGAAAAATCAAACAATTCACACAAAAAAGAGATGTTTAAGAACAATGACCTCAAAGAACCAAATAAGATGATTCACAGATTGCTGGTGCCCTTCACCAGAGTTCCCGCTCAGTCAGATAGGAGAGAGGAAAGCAGTGGATTGATTTCAAGCTCTCAACAACAGAAAAACTCAACAATAAGGAAGAAGGCCACAAAATCTGAACCTCAGAAAATGCAATTTTGGAAGGTATTTTTGCAAAGGAGAGGCTGGCGCTCTGGTGTAAGGGACACCAGAGCATTATAAATCTCTGTCTAAGACTTCTAGGGAGTGGTGGTGCTAATATAACATAGGCACAGGGGTGCCAGGCTTCAGAACCTAAAAAAATTGTCCAAAAACCCAAAATTCAGTCAAATTTTTATCAATCAAGATGCATGTGATAGACTAAGGATTCAATCAGCAAGTGAAATCAGACATACAGGGTGAACAAGGTCTAAGAAGATCAAATATAAAGACAAATTCTATGAGGAAAACCAAAACTGAAAAGTTTCGATTCGCTCCCCAGTGGAGTCGCCAATTTCTGTTGAAGGAAAATCTCCCTGCGGACAGGTAGATCTCCTCTTGAGAGCTAGACTCTTAACTCTTAAGATAGAAGATGCTTTTCATGGACATTGACTTCTTTTTAGATCTAGATAAACTAATGTGTGAGGAGGAAGGAGAAAAGAAGTACCTTTTACCGGTGTTTGTCCCTGCATGATCCGAGTTGAGCTCCAATCTTTTGCTCCTCGATAAGCCATGTAGACAAACAAAAGTACAACCACTTCCTACTCTATTGATATTAGCTCGAAATAGACCTATATATTAGAGACAAATCAATGTGAGATCAAACACAGATTTGAAAGAAACATGCCAAGCATATCATATTAATGAGAACAACAATGAAGGAAACTTACAACCGTAGATGCAAGTGCAACAACTTCATCAAGTCCTCTTTGTCTAACCCTTGCTCAAAAGACCCATGATCAGAATGAAAATAGCTTCATTGATTATTCTCCACTTCACTGTGTGTTTTCTATGAGATCATAGGTTTCATGCTTCCAATCCTTCCTCTTTTCACCATGAGAGGGCCTGCTTATATAGGTTTAGAGAGGCCCAACCACTAGAGATATCTTTGGGGTAAGTTGAGGATTTTCCTCCTTCAGTTAGGGATCTTCCCTAAGATCATGGCTTGATTAAGGATTCGAATCCAACTACCTTCAAAGATTGAAGAGATCTTTCCCCCATTCTTCTCAACAAACCAACTGTTGCCCAGAATAGGTATTGCTCCCTCAAAAGGGAAATCAAAGCATTATAACGGTCCCTAGTAATGTATAGGGGGGCGCCAACACTCCTGACAATAGTAGAGCTCCTCCAAAAGGGTAGATGGAGTGTTATAACACTCCCTGATATTCTATAGGGGAGCGCCAACACTCCTGAGAGAGGTATAGGGGAGCGCCAACACTCCTGAGAGAGGTATAGGGGAGCGCTCTCCTCTAAAAACTCAATTTTTGTGGTTCTTTCAAATGGCAAGAGGTTCATAAACCCAGTTAACCATTCCTCTTCTTCCAAATCAAATGTTTTAGGTGTTTCAAATGTCTTTATGATGTCGTTATAGGTATGGCATAAGCATTATGGCAGTATGCTTTTCCTGATACTTGCGACACTTGTGAGCAAAATGCGACACTTGTAATGACGACACTTGCGACACTATCGAAGTGAGTAATTTTGATGTGTAACAGTCGCCTAGGGGTAGGTACACTTTATTACCTCGTGTCCACATATGATAGGTCCTTCTCACTGCCACATGTCACCCAGGGATATGTCCATCTCATTTCCACATGTCTCAATATGGTAGTTCCACATCACAACCACATGTCATTGAAGGTATGCACAAGAAAAGGGAGAAGAAACTTAGGATAAGAAATAATATCAAAAAATTAAATGAAGTGTTTTTGGAGTTACGAGAATGCGGAAGTAGAGGAGGTAGGTGAGGAGATAAAAAATACTAAAAATGACTAAGTATGATGTAGGGATGCGGGTTGTGGGGGTACAAAGATATGAGAAAAGATAAGTCACGCGGGTGACAAGTAATGCGGAAGTAGAGGAGGTAGGTGAGGAGATAAAAAATAGTAAAAATGATTAAGTATGATGTAGGGATGCGGGTTGTGGGAGTACAGAGATATGAGAAAAGATAAGTCACGCGGGTGACAAGTAATGCAGGTGACAAGTCATGCGGGTTGCATGACTAGGAGTGGAAGGTGGAAAAGATAAGTTAGGCGAGTGACAAGTAATGCGGGTGTTAATTAATTGGGGTTACATGAATAGGAGTGGAAGGTGGAAATGAGGGTATAGTTTCCCGCATCCGCATTCAAAAGTAAAAAATAAACTAAGTATAAGATTCAATAAAAACCAAATGTAAAAATCAATAAAATGACTAATTCATGAAGGGTGCAAGTTGGGTAATGCAGAAGTGGAAAGTGCAAATTGAGTATTGAGGGTTTGCGGACTTGTGGGAGGAGAGGTCAAGGGATGGATGAAGGAGGGTCTCACGCATCCACAATAGAAGATTTAATGTAAAAAAACAATAAAAAGTGTTAAATCATGAAACATGACTAAGTGTTGGGGAGGGAAGCCATAGAGTTACGTGAAAGTATGGAAATTGAAATGAAATATAAAATATGGAAAAAGGAAAATATGAAATATAGAAAAGTAAAATGGAAAAGGAAAAAGTAAAATGGAAAACAAAAAAAAGTAAAAGGAAAATGGACATGGAAAATGGAAAAGGAAAAAGTAAAAGGAAATGGAAAATGGACATTGAAAATGGAAAATGAAAATTGAAATATGAATATGAATTTGAAAATGGAAAAGAAAATGGAATATGAAAATGGAAATGGTCAAGAATGGAAATGGTTAAATGTGGAAATAGTTAAATATGGAATTGGTGTGGAAGATTAGAACACTGTTTAAGTATGGGGATTAGTATAGAGTAGTAGTGAAAATGACTATGAAAGTGTAGAGAGTAGAGAGGAAGGAACAAAAATGACCAAGTATGGAGCAAGGAAAGATGAAGGAAATGAGAAAAAATGACTAAGTATGGAGAGTGGAGAATAAGGTAAATGGTAAATGGCTAAATATGGGACAATACAATGTGGGAGAAAAATGACATATCTTGGGCATATGAGCTCTGTTTTAGATTTCGTAAAATGTTGGATGAAGCTGACAAATCCGATGGACATACACAATTTCCTTCTTTTAGTATCTTTTCTTTTGTTCAAAAGAGAAACCATCTTTGTTAGACTTTAATGATGAAGAACTGGAATAATCAAGTTGATTTAAAACTTGTTGGGTTTTCATGATCAACAATTGAAGATTATTTGTAACTTTTCAAGTGGGAAAAAATAATTTTTTTTTGTCAATTTGATGGGTGAAAACACATCAACATTCGGCTCCAACTATGGGACAATGACCCCCTGTGGGTTGTTGAGGACCCAAAACAAGACCAAATGCCTTCATCCATTGGGATATGGAGTCATCCCAATCCACTATCTTGATCCAACAAATGCTTATTGGGCAAACTTTATTGAAAGACAAAATTATATACATGAGAAGACAAAATATACCTATCCTAAGGTACTTGGAGAGAAGGGCTACTTGCAAGTGTAAGTAGACTTCCAATGTAGCCATGTACATAACCAATTAATCTAATTGCTCCCATCTTTGAATGAGAGTGTTGTTTCATTGGCCATGTTTTGGAGATATTATTTCATCATACAATGACCATGTTGCCATGGTGAGGTTGCAAAAATAAATTGTCGCTGAACATTTGTGGGGAACTTTAGGGCTGTCTTTTGTTGTTCACCAACAATCTCATTGTCTTCAAAAATAAAATATACCACCCACGAAACCTCTTGTTGCAAATTCCCTTCTTCTTTTGATGCTTGGAAGATCTCTTCTTCATTAAGTTCTGCTCCAGACAAGAAATCAATAACTTTAAGGTTTAATGTAAAGTGATAACTTTTATCATCACTTTTATTCATCCAATGTAGAAATTCCTCTTTCGGCTTTGTATAAACTGGTTGTGTCATTCGAGAACCCATTGCAATATTTTCACTATGACCATGTTGATTGAAATCTTCATGTACATCTTATGTAGGTTCTTCAAATCTGTCCTTAAAGTAATCATGATCATTACTATGAAATTGAGCATACGAGAGGTCAAAATTTCCCTCCCATGGAGCATGTGGCAGATGGTATTCTTCTTGAATTGAGACAATAGGGTTTTAACTTTCAGTTTCAAGAATAAAATATGATGTAAAAACAATTTCACATCTTTCATCAACATTTTATTCTATTAAAATCCTTTCCTCGATTGTCTTGGAACAATATTGAGAAGTTTAAGAGATTAGCACCGGTTTCATGAATATCTCTTTCAATCACTTGAACTCGTTGCATTAAATTTTTCCAGCTGTACTTCCTCTCCTGCTTCAATAAAAATCTCATATTCACGGGAAATACATTTTCATAACAACTAAAAGTGATGACATCATTTGGAAACATTTCTCGAGGAATCTCATGAAGGACTTTCATAAATCTGAAAGTGAAATATTTGACTATCTCTTCCTCTTTCATCCAGATTTCAACCAACTTCAAGAAAATAGAATATGGATATTTCCTAGGGAAGTATTTGTCTACAAATACATTTTCTATTACATCCCAACTAGTGATGGTTCTGGGCAACAATGAATAAATCCATTCACTAGCATTTTCCTTTAGAGTTAGGATAAACAATCAACAAACAACATCATCTTCAACCACATTGTAAATATCACAAGCACTATCAAACTTAACTAAATGTTTCTCTGTATCCTTTGAAGTATTTCTGAAGAACATGAGAAACTTGTCCATGGAAATATTTGGTAAGGGATGAACTTCTCCTTGCAAATTCAATGGACCTCTATGCAACCGTTTCTTTCTTTGGGTACTTTATCCATTTATTGTAATTTGAAATTTTTTTGTTGGGATTGGTGGGGAAGGTAAAATATCATCACAACATGAAAGAAAATCCTTGGAGGAGTATGTTAGAATATAAAGGATTGTGTGCTCGTTTTACCACGACGATACCCTCGTCTCCCAACCACAGGCCGAAGCCTCCCTCCGAGCACCTTAACCTTGACCTGAGAATTCCTCTGGAAGCAAACCCTAGGCTAGATAGCCA
>SNQJ01S0003556.1:107674-120029 GCA_010110895.2 Picea sitchensis | reverse complement strand
CTCCTTCTAGTAACCCTAGCGACAGTTCCTCAACGAGCTCAATATCTAGCGACTATGTTTCCTTCCAGCGTTTTAGGATGACTGAAGGGGTGTGGGCCCATAACCTGTTAGAATATAAAGGATTGTGTGCTCGTTTTACCACGACGATACCCTCGTCTCCCAACCACAGGCCGAAGTCTCCCTCCGAAAGAAAACCCTAGGCTAGATAGCCAAACAAAGAGCAGCGCATCTCTCCCCAAGGATAGCACATCACAAAAAGCTGATCAGATAGTCCAAACCCTAGCCAAGATATATCCAAGCCAAATACTGAAACTTGCTGCTGCTGCAGCTGCACCTGCAACCCTCCTTCAAACCTGTGCACCAGTTACCCCTGCAGTGTGCACCAACTGGGAAAACTGCAGTCCTGAGATGTGACAAATGAGAATCTGGCGCCCAGTATTTATAGTAATCCTGCCAGTTTACTGGGGCCGACTTCTCCTTATGGGTAGGTGTCTTCTCCTTATGGGTAGGTGTCTGTTCAGTATATTATTATTAATTCTGGCCGACTTCTTCTCTTGGAGGCTAATAGCCTAATATAAATTATATTCTTCAGCCGACAAGGCTTCTAGGGTTATTAGCCAATTCATTAGGGTTTCTCTTTCTTCCCGGAGTCTTCTATTCTCGTCAGGTTCACTTGTAGAGGTAAATACCTCCCATAGCTACCATAATATTAACAGAGTAATCATATAGATCTTCTTGAAATTCTGGAATATTTTTGATGGAGTTGCTAGGGAATCTTTCTTCAAAATCTGGAGTTTTAATGATGGAGTCACCAGGGAGCTCATCCTCCCAAATATTGGACAGTTCTTTGGTTATGTAGAAGTTGTCATAACTAACTTGTTCTTGAAACTTCAATAACATGTCTTCAAGGCCATTTGATGCTCATTGAACAATGTTTTCATGAACCAATTTCATCTTAAAACAATCTACTAGATATTTTTCCAAGACTTGACCAGACAACTTATAGTTTTCCAATAATATATGATTCTAAAAATATCAGATTTCTTGAAAATGAATCAACCCCAATATGGTCGCCAAAAATGTTGATCATTTTTCCTGTCAAGGGAAAATGACCAACATTTGAGAGAAAGTCTTGTGGGGAACAAGAAAGACTCTCCTCGTTTTTAGAGAGGTGGTTCTGCTCTTTTGATATATTGGAAGATTCTTTGTATAGATCTAGATGAATGCAATGGGTGAGTGCTAAAGAGAAAACCCAAAAATATCTTCCAACAAAGCTCTCATTTAGAAGATTTATTCATTAAGCACATCATCTTATTCATGTAAATATAAGTGAATAAATATAACTGAAAGAGATTTGTACATAGTTCACTTTCAAAAGGTATTTTGCATTCCATTTAAAATAATGTGAATAAAAAATAAGCTATGAATTTGCAATATGAAAAAAAAGTAAAACAGACAGGTCATCTAAGAAATTTAGATGATCACTTCATTACAACTCAAAAACAATTTTGATGGACAATACATTTGAAATATCATGCTTTAGATTGAAAGTATGAAAAATCACTAATGTAATGACCTGAAATAATTCTTTGTGGGAGATATTTGTAATAATATTCCAACTAATTTTTTTTTTTAACAATGTTTGAAACAAGAGGGAAGAAACAAACTCAACAAGATTTCAATGTTGATGACATAAATTGAAATAAACTGCATCTACTTTTTACAAGGAGAGATTTTTCTCCTATGGACTTGAAATGTCACGGGGAGTGTATGGAAGAATATTAAGAGAGTTGAGTAGAAACAAATATGAAGGAGAAAGTAAGGAAGACTGATTCACAAATATTTGGAAAGACCAAAACTTGCTTCCAACAAAAATACCCCTATGGAAAACTCTCTAACAACAGACTGCCAACACCTTGAATCTGCTTCCTTTTCTCTTTTATAATCTCTTCTTCATCTTTTTGAAACTACTTTTTAATTAGGGTTTTATGTGTCCCTTTTGCTGCAATGAATTAATCTGTTTGGTAAATATGAGATTTGATATTCATGCCATCATATGGGACCCACCTTAGAAGTTTACAAATTTCTTTAGATAAATTATTTTCCAAAAATAATTTGTTTCGAAGCCCAAAAATAGTCCGAGCTGTAATTTAATTTTTAGCCATGATAACTGATATTTCAGCCATTGAAACCAATTCAAATGTGTTTTTCATCTCATTACCTTTTCGACGAGCTCTCGTTTTCTCAAATTGGATGTCAGGATGAAAGTTAAGAGCTCTGGAAGATGGAGGCTCAACCACTGTTGATCTCTCCTCGTGAAATATAGGCCTTTGATTTGCAAATTCAACTTTCTTTATCCCACATGCATTGTGGGAGGGTTCTCATAATATATTTATAAACAAATTTCATCTCCATGTTATTTTTGAATGAAGTAGAGAGAGCCATAGGATTCTTCGTAGCTTGTGCATAGAGTATCTTTTGACTGCAATATTATCGTCTAGTCATCATGCCAAGTCATTGCCCAATTATCTCTATCCATCCATGTGGCACTCAGGGCTAGGTGCAGTTCATTGCGATGTGTCCAATATGATAGGTCCATCTCACTGCCACATGTCACCCAAGGATAGGTCCACCTCATTTCCATGTGTCCCAATATAGTAAGTCCATGTCACTGCCACATGTCATTGGAGGTATGCCCAAGAAAAGAGGGAAGAGACTTAGGATAAGAAAGAATATTAAAAATTTAAATGAAGTGTTTGTGGAGTTATGAGAATGTGGAAGTAGAGGAGGTAGGTGATGAGATAAAATTCGGTAAAAATGACTAAGTATGATGTACGAATGCAGGTCGTGGGGGTAGGGAGATATGAGAAAAGATAAGTAATGCATGTGATAAGTCATGTAGGAGAAGTAGAGGAGGTAGGTGAGGAGATAAAACTCGATAAAAATGACTAAGTATGATGTAGGGATGCAGTTTCGAGGGTAGGGAGATATGGGAAAAGATAAGTAATGCATGTGATAAGTCATGCCGATGATAAGTCATGTGAGTGATAAGTAATGCAGGTTGCGAAACTAGGAGTGGAAGGTGGAAATGAGGGTGGGGGTAGGGAGATACAAGGAAAGATAAATCACACGGATGATGAATAA
Organism: Picea sitchensis; assembly: GCA_010110895.2. Lineage (NCBI taxonomy): Eukaryota > Viridiplantae > Streptophyta > Pinopsida > Pinales > Pinaceae > Picea > Picea sitchensis. The sequence continues at coordinate 116,885 of SNQJ01S0003556.1, read as the reverse complement.
TGAATGTTGTGGTACTAGGAGTGGAAGGTGGAAATGAGGGTATGGTCTACTGCATCCGCATTCAAAAGTAAAAAATAAACTATGTATAGGGTTGAGAAAAAACCAAATGTAAAAATTAGTGAAATGACTAAGTCATAAAAAGTGCAATTTGGGTAATGCGGAAGTGGGAAGTGAAAATTGAGTATTGCGGGTTTGCATGTGGGTTCTAGGACTAGGAGTGGAAGGTGGAAATGAGGGTATGGTCTCCCGCATCCACATTCAAAAGTAAAAAATAAACCATGTATAGGATTCAATAAAAACCAAATGTAAAACTCAGAAAAATGACTAAGTCATGAAAAGTGCAATTTGGGTAATGCGGAAGTGGGAATTGCAAATTGAGTATTGCAGGAGGAGAGGTCAAGGGATAGGTGAAGGAGGGTCTCTTGCATATGCAATAAAAGACTTAATGTAAAAAAGGAGAAAAACGTGGTAAGTCATGAAAAATGACGTAAGTATTGGGGAGACAAGTCATAGAGTTATGTGAAAGACGTATGGAAATAGAAATGAAATATAAAATATGAAATATGGAAAAGTAAAGTGGAAAAACGGAAATGGAAAAGGAAAAAGTAAAAGGAAAATGGAATACGAAAATTGAAATATGAACATGAATATGAAAATGGAAACGATTAAGTATGGAAATGGTTAAATGTGGAAATAGTTAAATATGGAAATGGCGTGGAATATTGGAAAAATGTCTAAGTATAGAGTACAATGTGTAGAATAGAGTAGTTGTGAAAATGACCAAGTATGGAAGTGTAGAGAGTAGAGAGGAAGGAAAAGAGGAATGAACGAAAATGACCAAGTATGGAGCAAGGAAAGATGGAGGAAAATGAGGAAAAATGACTAAGTATGGAGAGTGGAGAATAAGGAAAATGTTAAATGGATAAGTATGGGGTAGCATAATGTGGGAGAAAAATGACACTTTTTGGGCATATGAGCTTTGTTTTAGATTCTGTAAAATGTTGGATGAAGCTAACACCTAGGGCTATTTAGTGAGAAGATGGACATAAACAATATCCTTCTTTTAATATCTTCTATTTTCTTCTCTTTTGTTCAAAAGAGAAACCATCTTTGTTAGCCTTTCATGATGAAGAACTACAATACTCAAGCTGATTTAAAACTTGTTGGGTCTTCATGATCAACAATTGAAGATTATTTGGAACTTTCCAAGTTTGAGAAAAAATAAAAAATTTTGGTCTCTATTTGATGGGTGAAAACACATAAAAAAAAGGGTAGGATGGAAAGTGGGTGAGAGAAAAGAGGAAAAGTAGTTAAGATATGGGTGAATCATAGGCAAATTAGTTAATTAAAAATTAGGAATTATGCTTGCATATTCATGTGACATTTTGCACACGTATTTTGAAAAAGAAGAAGGGTGGACATGAGAGGCAAAGTTCATACACCCTAATGATGGATGGATGTGATACGCTTGAAATTTACATGGAGAGTTGCTGAGAGTGTGGTATGATTGTGCAAAATCTTGATTAGTTTTGGTTATCGTTGTGGTGGGAATTCTACATTTCTCAATGGAAGAGATATACAATTCTTCGTTGAAGTGGGTTAAGCCCTTTTACACTTGTTATTTGTAAACTCCTTCATACAACCTTTGCATCTCAGGGGTTCCAGTGGAAGAAGGTTACCTTTAGGAGATGGTAAGGTGATCAATTAGTAATCCTAGTTTGATTGGAAATGAGAAATCTTGGAGCATACACTTGGAGAAAACCTATGGATCAAATTCTTGGATCAAAATTGGAACAAAAATTCAGAGTAGAGGAGCATACACAACCTTCAAACTAAGATGTATGTGTTTTAGAATTTCATGAAAATGCATCTCTTATTTCCCAACACGTTCCGAAAATTTTAACGGGGTTTTGATTCCCAAGAACTCAAGAGTTAATTCCTTATGCATGGAGGGACTTAATTGTTGATGTATGGACATGAGAATAATTGTTGAAAAGAAGAAGAAGGGTGGACATGAGATGCAAAGTTTATGCACCCTAATCATGGATGGATGTAGTACTCTTGAAATTTACATGGAGAGTTGTTGAGAGTGTGCTCTGATTGTGCAAAATCTTGATTAGTTTTGGTTCTTGTTGGGGTGGGAATTCTACATTTCTCATTGGAAGAGATACACAATCCTTCGGTGAAGTGGGTTAAGCCCTTTTAAACTTGTTATTTGTACACTCCTTCATACAACCTTTGCAACTCAGGGGTTCCGGTGGAAGAAGGATACCTTTAGGAGATGGTTATATGATCAATTAGTAAGCCCAATTTGATTGGAAATGAAAAATATTGTAGCATACACTTGGAGAAAACTCCAGGAACAAATTCTTGGATCAAAATTGGAACAAAAATTCAGATTAGAGGAGCATCTACAAACTTCAAACTAAGATGTATGTGTTCTATAATTTCATGAAAAGACATCTCTTATTTCTCAACATGTTCCAAAAATTTTAATAGGTTTTTGATTCCTAACAATTCAAGAGTTAATTCCTTATGCATGGAGGGATTGAAGTGTTGATGTATTTAGCATCAGACAAGTACTTCCACATAGGCTCGACGTCTAGCATGTGTAAGTCATCTTTGTAACCTCTCATAAACTTAGGAAATTCACTTTATGAGTCAATAATTAAAGTGAATGACCTTTTAGATTAATGTGTGATTAATTAAGTTAAATGCCTAAGTTATTGGCATTATTAACTCAAGTGAGTTGATTAAATCCTAGCCGTTAGATCTAAAGTGAATGTGAGATTAGATCTCAACTTTTGATCACTTTGGAGGAGATCTAAGGTTTTAGATTCATGGTTAATTCAATGTTATAAAAGGTAGGCTAAGTGAGAGGACGAGACACACTCAGTGGACAATGAGCAGATCTCATTGAGTGGGTGAAGAGTAGTTCATCCAAGTGTGAGTGGGTATGGCTGAGGAAGGGTGTAAAGGGGTAACAAGGGAGATAACAACCAAGTGGGATATGATATTTCTGTATTGTATTCATCTCATGGACCATTATCCTAGGATGGGAGCCCAAGATTTTAATGAATAAAATCAACAAGGTATTAGTTTTCCTTTAGGGATTTTTGCAAGGGTGTTTACCCAAAATCTTTGTGCAATGTGTTTGGTTTACTGTTAATTCTTCCACTGTAATGTTTGTTTAAAGCCTAGATGTGCATTTAATAAATAAAGTGATTTTATTTCGATTTAAGAGACGAGTGCTAGGTTCAGATAAATTAACATGGTATCACAACATAAAATCTAAGGAAGGAACATTTTTTTTTTTTGTTTTTCAGGTCTGCAGGGAGGGTAAAAGTAAAACCCAAAAATTACAAAAAACATAGCAGTCATTTTTCTTTTTTCTTTTACACAGACAATATTTTAATATTTTATTATTTTCCTACAGGTTGGAGAGATAAAAAGCTAAAAAAAGAAAAGGGAAAAATCGTAAAGCTGTCATACCGTTCGTATGACATACGGTCTGAGCCATCGAAGGGAGATCGTGGGTTGTGGAACCGACTGGTGACAAACACTGAAGATTGGAGGTCTGTGTGGGTGTGGTCACTTGCAAAAGGTGCAAGGGAGTTGAAAAAAATGGTTGTAAGTAGAGTGACGACTGTAGAAAGGGAGTTGACAACAAGGGTCGTGAGTAGATTAAATAATTGGAAACAACCGACAACATAATAACCGCCAGTTGAAAGAGAGGATCCGTATAAGTAATGGAGCCACAGGTGGGCATAAGTGACGACTATAGGAGTTAGATGCCGAAGAGAGAAACAACCGCCGATTGGTATTGTGATGGCTGTGCGTGGAGGGCCATATAGACAGTAGAAAACATGAAGGAGCTAAGGATCAGAGGGCGCAGGGTGGTCGGGTTGTAGAGGAGGAAACCTCGAGGTTAAGGAGTAGCCGATCAATAATCACTAGCAACCAACTAGCTGCCGGTCAACCAGAACAACCATCAACACAGTAGGAAGATGCCAATAAGGACATGACAACCAACTGGGTAGCCCCAGGTTAGCGGGAAAAGGTTTGGGAAACTAGGCATATTTTAGGGCAGGCCCGAAAAACAAGCAGAAAAGGACTCGGGCAACAACAAAAGGATGTTGGAAGATTCAGGAAGGGGTATGGGAGGTGGGTAGTAGGACAAGGCAACAAGTCAATGCCAGTAAAATTTGAATTTTTCAGTAGGTTTCAGAGATGGCTGCATCTGGTTTTCAATTTGAGGATAGATTGGACGGGGTTTCCAACTATAGTCCTTGGAAGGAGAGGATCATGTTGGTGTTAATGGAGAATGACATTTGGGAGTTTTCTAACTCCATTATGGCCCCACTAGCGGATCTAAAAGATCTGGTCACCCATAAGCTAAAGGACATGAAAGGTAGAAGGATTATTCTAGATGGAGTGAAGGATCACTTGATCCTTCATTTATCTGGAAATACAACTGCTAGGGACATGTCAAAGGCTATGAAGAGTTTATTTCAGAGTAAGAATGAGAATCAAAAAATGGTGTTGAGAGAGAATCTCAAAGAAACGAAGATGATAGGATCATAAACGATGGCGACTTATCTCACCTGGATCCGACATGTTCGAGATAAAATGGATGCAATAGGGGAAACAATGGATGATTCAGAGTTGGTGAGAACAATGCTCAAAGGATTCAGGAAGGAGTGGACATTGTTCATCAAAGGGATCATGGCATGTGGGAAGTTCCTTGATTGGTCAAGGTTGTGGGATGAATTCATTCAGGAAGAAATTTGGGATGAAGAGATGAATGGAGTCAAGTACAAGAATGATGATGAGAACGATGCTCTTACCATCCATGGAAATAAGGTAAATTTCAAGAATTTTTCCAGTGGATAATCTACCTCTCAAAACGATAAGAAGAAGGACATGACCAAAGTTAAGTGCTATGCATGTCACAAGTTTGGGCCCTATGCAGGTCAATGTTTGAACAAGAATAAGGGTGGAAACAAGATGAAACCAAAGGTAATTGCGTTGATACAGGGTCAAGATGATGAGTTTACCAAGAAGTTTGAACATACAAAGTTCTTACTTGTTTCCCAGAATTCCTTGGGCACCATATCAAATGGTGCATGGTTGATAGATAATGGAGCCACATGTAATATAATAGGAGCACGAGAGTTCTTCAAGAGCTTCATAGAGTCTAACTCATATATTAATGTGGAACTTGGTAAGTGGACCAAGCATGTAGTGAAGGGATATGGGATAATGCCATTACATATGGAGTCAGGAGGTGTGTTGAGAGTGATGAATGTTCTATGGGTGTCAGAACTCAGGAGGAGTGTTAATATTTATCATCAAACATGTACTTCCACATAGGCTTGATGTCTATCATGTGGTACTCGTCCTTGTAACCTCTCAGAAACATAGGGAATTCACTTTATGAGTAAATAATTAAAGTGAATGACCTTTTATATTAATGTGAGATTAATTAAGTTAAATTCCTAAGTTATTGGCATTATTAAATTAAGTGAGTTGATTAAATCCTAACCGATAGATCTAAAGTGAACGTGAGATTAGATCTCATCCGTTGATCACTTCGAAGGAGATMTAGGGTTAACTCAATGTTATAAAAGGAAGCCTAAGCGAGAGGATGAAACACATTGAGTGGACAATGAGGAGATCTCATTAAATGGGTGAAGAGTAGTTCATCCAAGTGTGAGTGGGCAGGGCTAAGGAAGGGTGCAAAGGGGAAGCAAGGGAGATAACAACAAGATGGGCTAGGCTATTTATGCATTGTATTCCGATGATGGGCCATTATCCCAGGATGGGAGTCCAAGATTTTAATGAATAAAATCAACAAGGTACTGGTTTTCCCTTATGGGTTTTTCCAAGGGTGTTTACCCAAAATCTTTGTGCAATGTGATTGGTTTCTTGTCGATGAATTCGCTGTAATGTTTGGTTAAAACCTAACTGTGCATTTAATAAATAAAGTGAATTTATTTCGAGTTAAGTTCCGAGTGCTAGGTTCATATAAATTAACATGAATCCCTAATTAGAGACCTTATTTAATCTTGTAGAGTTAGTTAATTTCCCTATAGGAAATGCTAGTATTAAATTATGCATGCATGATTCCATGCAAAATTTTAAATTATTTTTTCTTAGGGAAAAAAGGTTATCATGCCCTATAGAAGGCTCATTAGTGAGATAATCAATGGTTTCCCTAAGGTATCTTGTGAGCACATCCTGTAGTGTCCTTTCTGCTCAATATTTGCGCAAAATTTTGTGGATTTTGTAGAAAAGAGCATTTTTTTGGGGTTTTTCTTCTGGAAGGGAATTAAATGGTTTATTCATGATTGGATATGTTATAGAATTTATATAAGGTACCTTCTAGAATTGTTTTGAAATGATTTGTATTCCTACATTTGTGTATTGAAGATACTTACCCTTGTTCACAATTGAGAAGACTAACTTACCATTGTGCCTTAGATCCTCTTAGTTGAAAGGTACCTTTTATTACTACAATGTTAATAAAGTATATACGAGTTTTATATTCATATTAAATCATTTAGTTAGACCTTTCATTGTACTTTATTATATAGCTTATTGTTGATCCATTTTCATGTATCACCTTTGACTTCCAAGTTAACAATGTATAGAACCCTTCCCCGCCCCTTTCCTTTTAATTTCATAGTCCACCATGTGCTTATAGTTTCATTATATGATTGGGAAAAATTTCCATTTGTACACAATAATTAGTCATTTTTATGACTTGTGTTGTGCAGGGATTCCTTGTGTGGTGCAAATATTCTCTATTATAAAACTATGCCTTTGCGCTCCGCACAAACTTTCCCTCTGCACAACCTATCTTTTGCACATGCCAACACTTAGTCATTTTCCATTTTTGTGTGCAGGGAACCTAATGCCAACCATTTTCTCTGTGCAATCCTTTCTTTTGCACACCCATTCTCCTGCACACTTCCCTCCGCATTTATACTCCTGCACAACCCTTGTGCGGAGAATCCCTTACAACCTTTGTATCCACACACTCCATATTCACGCACTCTCGCACATCCTTCACTTCCACACAACTAAACTTCTAAAAGAATTATCTCTCTCCACCCTTGTTCCACACTTAGTAAAATCCTCATGGATATTGTGTGCCTTGCACATTGTTCAAGGGTCATTTATGGTACATTAATGAGTTTCGATTCACAACATGGATAGTTAATGTGGATTAATTATCCCATTTTCGCATGAACCACTTTCTTTTCAAAATAACTTCGATTTATGGTTGCCCATATTTCAAAGTAAATTTGTATGTATTGAAGGGATGTTTTAGTAAATGTTGTTCATACACTTAGCCTTTAAGTAGCTTGAGCTTGTAATTTAGTGTCACGTATATCAAAATGAATTGGAAGAATAAGAAACATGGCAACTAGAAGGATGAAAGAGACTTTTTTTGGAGATACTGTTAACTCTCTCATGCCACAAGATAAAGGCTTCCATTGGTCTGATGCATATCAATAGTTTCAAAGTCTAACTTTTGAGCATAAGAAAAATAATTTTTTTTGGACGACTGGCTTAGTGAATGCTAGTTGCATTCCCGAAGTCTTTGACTTCAGGGAGCTGGTTTCATAGTGTACCCACTGGTTTGATTCAAAAAGTAGAAAAATTCAAGTAGCATTTGAAGGGAAGAACCCTGTTCCATTGACTCCCAAAATTTTTAAAAGGATTCTTAGGCTGCCCGCTTCCAACAAAAATCTAAATCTCCTAGATGTTAAATCTTTTATGGATTCCCAGGGTGGTGGCGTGAATTTGTTAAAGGATTTCATGGCTCCTTCCATAGAAATGTCGGGTGACCTTTAAATGATTGATATATCACTATTGGCAGAGCCATATAGGGATTTTTCATTGTTTTTTGCATATTTGATGGGACGATAATCTACTTCTCACATTCCTAGGTCAGTTTTGTATGTCTTGCATTTTTCTCATCGAAAATAAACTATATTTGACTGGGGTGAGGTAATTCAAATGATATTTCCTATCAGATGGCCAATTATTTAAAGACTCAAAGGTTTTTCATGAGTGCATATTTGGTCTTGGATGTTGCTTATTGCAATGTTTTTGAGGTATTTCCTTTAAGAAGTAATTTGGATGTTGAGAATGAACTAGTCCAATTCTGGTACCCTATTCTTTGGAAACATAAGGCGCCATTCCACTTTTTCCTTATTCAAGATAAATTTATTAAGGAATTTAGATACATGTTGACTGGAGTAGCACCAACAATGATAACTCAAGAAGTAGAGGAATTTCTCAAAGGGATTTTTTGTACATCAAAAGGACCATACTTGTATTAGATTGTATGGTTATCCGGGAAGCCCATTTCTTGTCCCTACATTTGTTTGTGATAGGTATTTTTTTGTAGAGTTCTATAGACAATATAAAGCATTGTCTATCTTTTTTGATAAATAAAGAAAGAGACAATTCATTTCATTAGCTTTTAATGTTTCCAATACAACTGTGAGAAGTTCCTCCCATTTAATTGAATTTTATGAAATGATTAACGCATTTAATATGAAGGAAACAAAACCCGTGAAAGGTTTTGACCCTGAAGGGTTGTTCTCTAAAAATTTGGCGTCCATGGGATATCGTAATATTTTCACAAGAATTGCTGAAGGAATTGATGATATCAACCAAATACTCCCAAGAAGAAGGAGAAACATGTATGCAATGATGATTTTTTCATTGAGGTTAGTTCAAACACTCAGTGACAACAAAAACAAACAAGGAAAAAAGGTAAAGATGCAACCAATGTACAATCTTCCTCTGCCCCCCACACACATAGGATTTCCTCCTCTACACAAAAGAAACAAGAATAAAATGTAAGCATAGAAGAGAATAATGAAGGACATGCTGGGGGAGATGATGAAGATGTTGATATTATGGTAGCTGTGGGAGGTATTTACCTCCATGTGTAAACCTGACGAGAATAGAATACTTCGGGAAGCAAGAAGAAACCCTAATGAGTTGGCTAATAACCCTAGAAGACTTGTCGACTCAAGAAGATAATTTGTATTAGGTTATTAGCCTCCAAGAGAAGAAGTCGACCAAAAGAAATAATAATATACTAAACAGATAGATACCCAGAATGAGAAGTCAGCCCAGGCAGTTAGCTAGAATTACTATAAATACAGGAGGCCAATCTTCATTTTGG
>SNQJ01S0003556.1:61794-92124 GCA_010110895.2 Picea sitchensis | reverse complement strand
AGACACAGTGGAGTCTAGTCTCAAAATCAACTGAAGTTATCTGTATATAATTGAGTACAATCCAATATTCCATGATCAATGAAGTCATATATGTACTGGTCCAATGAAGGACATCAACAAATATGGGGTAATGCTACTGTAAGTTGGAGGTCTTCTACACTATCCGCCGAAGGTGAAAGTCTACATTATGTGAATAGATGAGTTGAAGTCGAACACAATGAGACTTCATTTGATTACCGGTCATTAATGTATACCAGTAAAAAACATGAGACAACCCACTGATAATGAAACTAGGTGTCAAGGCACTGAGTACATTCAACAAGTGTGAATAAGGGTGTTGAAGTCGAACAATTGAAGAATCCATCGATTAAGAGACATTGATGTATTCCCAACTGTCGATGGCGAGAGAACCTACCATTGATGACTACAAGCCTCTAGGTACTCATAGGACTCTAGATCTCATTTCCATAATAGATGAGATGAGTTCGATGGAAGGAGGCCCACTAAAAGGAGAAAATTAAAGCATCTCTCATCATCCATCATGAGGTACAAAGAAATAACTTGATAATTAGGAGGAGCTTGAACGAATAGGATTTTCATGAACAAACGACTATGTGCATCTCTTGCATGCACCGGATGCAAGTACTGCACGAAAGAGACCCTCTAAATATCAACCAATAAGGAAAACTGCCGACAAAGGCAAGGAAACCACCAATGAGGATAATGGAATCCAAGACACTACATGAATCTCAATGTGTGAATATATTTCTTGATTTTGAACACAAGGGAAATCCCCCAATCAACGACCAATGAGAAGATGCCATCTTCTGGGTTAAATGTTACCTACCAATGAAGAAAGTAGGCCCAGGGTGCAAGGTAGGACAACAACTTCATGTGATTCTAAGATACATTGAGGGTACGACCGACATGGAAAGTCAAGATTTCTGCGAATTGGCCGACACATGATTTATACTTCCTTTGAACAAGAGCAAGAGACACATGGATAACTTAGGCAACATAGACTTAACACCAATCATTGACAAAAGTTTGTGACCTAGGAGGCATGAACAAACTCTCCATAGTGACTGGAAGAATAACCAGTCGAAGGAGTTAAATCTAAGTAATGAGTTCAAATTCCTATGGTCATGATAAAACCAAACCTTGGATGAAAATGGACTCAAGAGTTTGTGCTCCTTTCAAAGGTGACATGATTTCTGCTGATAGGAGATAATATTCGTTTCCCACTCATCTTTTTTTAGTTTTTTCACAGGCACATAAATGCTATGATACAGGAGAGGAAACAAGTGCTGCGAGTAAGAAACTAGTTCCAAGCAGTGGAACATACCTATGCTCAATGCAAGGGAACCCATGTGGGGCATGGACACTCGAGGGGATGTTTCCTCTACAGGTAAAGGGTGTCAAGATGCAAAGGATATATGAAAGGCACTGCTTGGATAGTGATGTGAATTGCTAAGGAAAAATGGCTTATAACAAGAAATCAAGAGCCGAAAATAGTCTGAAAAATGCAAGAAGGATAATGCGGTGAAATTAAAACTTAACTCAAAAATGTCATTTTTTGCAGATTTAGTCCCCTAGGCCCGAAAAAATATAAAATAATACCCAGGAAAACTCTTCTGGCCAATGGTGACTAGAGTATTCCTTTTACGTAAATAGTCTACTTGGTCTGGAAAAGGGTTAAACTTATACCAAATATATGTCCTTTCAAGACCATTTAACGAGTGTGAAAGAGATAAGTTCACTCGGGAATATTTTCATATTTTTGAGAGTCACAAAAGAGATTAACCAAGACTCGGGGGAAGTCCCATAGGAAATGGTCAGAATGATATTGAGTAATAAAATGAGGTTCGAACACGAATTCATATTGGGACTATAAGGAACTCCCGGTCCTATGGAATAAATTTTGCATGGGCAACATATGACACAAGGGTTCTAAATAGGGTATCCATGTTTGGTAATACACTACCACTTAATAACAACACCTCTAGTAGTCGTGAGAAGGTTTTGTGTCACTAATAAATGGGTTTGTACCTAGGGCATATGAATCCCCTTCACAGGACGATGCAAAAATGCAAAGTGGGGTGAGAACCTATCCTATATTCCGATGATGGAATATACCTGCTGGAGGCACACATGAACGATACAATGCTGGAAATATGTTAAACAATCCTGAACAAAACTAGGTCTTTCACTGTGCTATTAGTTCATAGGAAAAAACTATATAAAATTGGTTTTTATATATTTCATTTTTTTGTGTTTTTCAATTTGATATAGGAAAACAAAAAAACATTTGGTCTTCGGCTCAACTTATATATATTATAATGGATGAATATATAAATGTGTTTTCTACTTAGTTATGTGACAAATTCCAATCTAAACTGTAATTAGCATATGCATCAGATACTTGATTAGAACTTCTAGGGATGTGATTATAAGTAAGAAAATCAAAGTGGCGTTCCAAAAGTCATACCCATAGGAATCGTCGGAGTAAAGTAGGATCTCTTACATGGTAACCGTTGTTCAAATAACATACAAATAACTGGGATTCCAGATGAACTTCTAAAGATCGAACACCATGTGAAATGGCATCACATAATATCTCTATAATGACGCTATACTCAACGACATTATTTGTTGATGGCTCCAGACAAACACCACCTGAAGACGCCAATTATCACTCGGGCGAGTAAATAACCCAAGTGACGGAAGCCAAGTTATGTGTATAACAAATGGTACCGTATGAAAATCCTAAGTACACCAAATACTCCTTTGAAATCTGCCAACCAAGGGAAAACTAAATAAGCAAGATGATGACGCAAAAGAGAAAAGAAAAAAAAAATATAGACTAATATATAAAGGTCGGGCCTGAGTTTGAGGGCTCGAGCGTAATACCTTTTAAGGTAGATCCCATTTAGGGGCTCGTCCAACATATTCCCCTCATAATATTCTAATTCATAGGCTCCTTTCTCTATAACACGACACATGATGTAAGGACCGTGCCACATGGGGTTGAACTTTCCTGCCCCTAGTAGTTCTTTGGCTTGGTCGTAAAGGAGAACAAAGTCACCCTTAGCGTACTTCCGGGGACAGATAGATTTATTGTATTGAACCTTAACACACCATTTATTCGCTTTGATAACCGTATAAGCATATCGACGCTGCTCATCAAGGTGCTCTAGGTGCACGAGGTGTTCTTCAAGATCAAATGTGTCAGGTAGGAGCTCAATTTCCAATTTAAGGGAAGGAATTTTGCATTCAATAAGAATAATCGACTCCACACCATGCACTGAATGAAACAATGAGAAACCGGTGGAAGTATTTACCGTGGTTCGGTATTCCCAAAGTGTAGGGTAAAGCATCACATGCCAGTCATATTTACTCTAGCTGACAGTTTTATGCAAAATGGTCTTGAGAGATTTATTCACCTCCTCTACTTGTCCATTTTCTCAGGAATAATAAGGGGAATAATGATTGTGTGTAAACCCCATCTTCGATGCCAACTCTATCATGATATCATTCTTGAAGTGAATTCCATGATCAATGAAAATCTCTTTTGGGATTTCGAACCGAGCAATAATCTGATTGAATATGAAGAATGCTGTAGTCTTACCATCAGATTTACTGGTAGGCATGGCCTCTACCCATTTAGTGAAATAATCCACGACCACGATAATATGTTGGTGCCCCCCCAGCCAAGGCTGGGTTGTAGTCCATAAAATCCACCCCCCAGTTGGTGAAGGGACCGACGATGATGAATGGGTGAAGAGGGACTGGGTGCGAGTGCATTTTCTGAGAGAACACCTGGCAAGGGTGACTTTTCTTGACCACTTCAATGCAATCTTTAAAAATTGACGACCAAAAATAATCGTCTCACAATATATTTTGGGCTGTCACAAGCCTGGATAAATGACCACCACACGCCCCACTATGACAGTCATTGAGAACAACTTCAACTTCCTTGAGATTCAAACAATGATGCAAGATATTATCCACCCCTTGACGATACAAAGTGTCGTCGATAACAATGTAGTTCTTAGCCTGATGACATATACATTGTCGAACGTCTCTCGACAGATGCTGGAGGAGCTTCAAGGTTTGAAGATAGATTAAAATGTCTCCATACCAGGGGTGTGAAGAAAATATAAGGAAAATATGTTCATCCACAAACGAATCATCATGAAAAATATCCTCATCTAGTCTAGGGAGGTCTGACATCAGTTATGAAAAAACTAGATATTTCTTAGATTTCGCAGAAGTAAAATCGAGATAAAATTATTGAAAAATAACAATCCACTTATTGTATTTCCCTTATATGATACACATGGTAAGGACATATTTAAATGGATTGATATCCACAATCACGATAGTTTTGCAGATTAATATATAATGTCGTAACCTCTAAACCACATGTACAACGACCAAGGCCATCTTCTCTATGTGAGAGTATTTAAGTTTAGGAACAACCAAATTTCAACTAAGGTAGTAGACAATGTTCTCATGGAGCTCATCGTCCTCTTGAACCAGCACCATACCAACCATCCCTTGGGACGCAACGATATAAAGAAAAAATTCTCTACTGTAGTCCGGGGGCTTTAGCAGAGGTGCCGATTCCAAGGCTTTCTTAAGTGCATCAAATGATTCCTGGGTTCGCTCATCCCATATAAAAAGAGTTTCCTTCTTCAAAAATGGATGAAACCTTTAGTTATATTTGCATAGTTTACTATGAAACGTCGTAGGAAGTTAGCCTTCCCCTGTAAGCCCTGAAGTTGTCAAATGTTGCGCGGGGGAGGAAACCAAAGTATTGATGTAACCTTCATAGGATCTACCATGATCCCATGCTTAGATACTATGAATCCTAAAATATGAACATACCTAACGTAAAATATACACTTGTGAGGGTTCAACCGAATGCGATAATAATGAAAGCTCTCAAATACTAGTCGAAGGTGAGTCGAGTGATCTACCCTCTTGTGAGAGTGAGCAACAAAATCATCTAGGTAAGCTTCGATGATATGCTTAAGATCATGAAATGAAAAGGTCATGGCATGTTGAAAGGTCACTCCGACGTTTTTAAGATCGAAAGGCATTTTCTGGTATGCAAAGGTACCCCAAGGAAAAATAAATGACATCTTGTGTTGATCCTCGAGTTTGATCTAAATTTTATTATAACCTGAAAATCAGTCCATAAAGGAAAATACTTCGCTTCCCGCACATTCATCAAGAATCTTGTCAATAAAAGGAGTGGGGAAGTTATATTTATGACATACTTTGTTCAGGTCCCTCTAAAATCCATACACACTCAGACGGTCCTTGCCTTTTATCTATGGGAACGAGGTTGGACACCCATTCGGTCAAGGGAACCAGGTAGATGAAACCAACATTGAGTAGCTTCTTTACTTCTGCCTTAATAGCGGGGGCCTTCCTAGGATTAACAAATCTAAGATGCTGCCGAACATGTTTATCATTCATATAGGTTTTAATTTAATGCTTGAAAATGCCGGGGTCGATCCCTGACATCTCTTCATGTGACCAAGAAAATACATCTCAAAATTCTTTGAAGAGATCGATGTAGATCTGAATTTCCTCAGGTGAACAATCCGCACCGACATATACATTCTCAATTTTACTAGGGGTACGAGAGATGTCGATCGTGAGGGTAGGAGAAATATTCACCATGTTTCCTTCAACATAAATACCATGCATATCTAATGGAACTACGATGTGACCGACCATCTCACTCAGGGTAGATCTAAATTCATCCTGCTCAATCCTAACAATCTCCAAGACAAAATAGGATCGATGATGCATATCTCCGCAAGGCCTATCATGACTAGACATGGCCTCTAAGATGGCTTCATCCGAAGGTAAATTATCATCAAGAAAATCATGTGAAAAATACGATTGAACGACCCATATGGGCTCTAAAACAAGATCCACCTTGTCCGTCCACAAGGAGGAAGGATCCGAATCAACAATAGATTCTAGAATAGCTTGATACGCCACTTCTATTGCTAACAATGACATTTCCATCCCAATGCGCAAATGACCTTCATATGAAATAATCAGGGGAGGTAGGTTGCAAGGGTCATGAAATATGAAGTACGAAAAGGAACATAGCTCATCGATGACGAAGACTCACTGTAAATGGTATTAATATGTTGAATTGGTGTCATGAAATCAAAAGTACCCATCAAGGAGTAATACATCTTGACACCAACATTCTCAGTTGCCTGCTGAGATTTATCAATAACAGGGAGCAAAGGTCCCACTGATGCATTAGGAACATGATGCACAAAGGACAACTGATCAATAGTAACAATCTTCCCTTCACGAGGAAAGAATAGAGTGCGAAAAAATGACGAGACAACGACTATCATGGCATAAGTCCAATTACACTCTAGTAGTAGATTGTAGTCAAGAGGCGCATCAACCACCTCGACCTCGACCTACAGAATCTTTCCACATAACTAGATTGGGAAAGCGGGAAGGATCCCAGCGGGTTTGAAATAATTCCCATCAAATGCAATAAACATGGTCATGGATTGAGACAAGGGCGGAGAGCCAATGGATTTCCAATAGGAAAGAGACATCACGGATGTCAAAGCACCTTCATCAATTACAATACGTTTGATGGTAATTTTATTGTACTCTACATGGATTTGAAATGCCACATGGTAAGGTAAGCGAGGCTTAACGTCCATGACATCGAACTTGATAACCTTTGAGCCACACAGGTCTAGAGATCCTAACATAGATAACAAGGTGTTCCTCTATGAAGGACACATCTTGAGCACCTCCAAATCTGACATCGTACATGGGGTTTGGCCCAAATCTTTGACAATCGAGTAGTTTTGGGTGGCTCTAGAATTAGGATTGTGGGAAGAGCACTTTAGTACTCATTTCAGAATACAAGGCAAAGGCTCTGGCTTATCAATTTGCAAGGGTGTTTCCAGGGGAGGAGGAGGCTTTGGAACTGAAATAGTCTATGAAGAACTGTAATCGCAAGATCGAGTGTCTACATCAATATGAGACTTAACCGCATTGACGCATAGATGGCCACCTTCATGTGTTGAGGGGTTTTGGCTCCCACTCGATGCATTTATGGTGTTAGAAGTCCCCGAGGCCATATTTTGGTTATGTGGAAATAGGTTTGTCAGTACAATAGGCGATTGCGATAAGATCCTCGAGGATTCTTCGATCTTGGGGCATAAGTGGGTAAATTGATCATCTGTACAAAGTTTACAGGGAAAATCCACCTTCCTCTTTTCTTTCTTTCCCTCACCAACATTATTATTCAATTTATCATTATTATTGTCATCCTTGGCTTTATTATTATTATTATTTTCCCCACCCTTATGATTATTACCACGTCCTTTCCTCTTGTTCCCTCCTGGTTGCTAGTTACCATTCGGGTTTGACGGACTGTACATAATGCACATCCTCCTACTTGGTGGTGGAGGATGAAGCTGAAGCTTTTCCTACTACAGCCTGGCTCAAAGACAAATCTTTCAACTGGTTCCCCTTTCCTCTGTTCCCTCCCGGTTGCTAGTTACCATTCCACCGGTCTCAATTCAATGGCATGCCCGTCCCGTTCGGCGAATGGCTAAAGTTCGTTTTCCTGCCCATACCACAAAGACAAATTCAACCGTTCATCACCAAGTATGTAGTATTAGCATTTGGAGAGCTTATGATGTCATCGACATGAGGCATGATATTTTGTCTAGGATCTTAGTTTGACTGCGGTGCGTCAGGGAGGATTTCATAAAGCATCCCATATTGAGCATATATATAAGGTCCAACTGCTGGGATTTGAAGATGGATTCTTCCTCAGATGTTACTCTGGATGTAGAGACATCCTTCAAAATGTAAGGCAACAAATACTTGAGGAACCACTCCAACAAACTCGGAGGAATGTAGGTTTTTAATCAACCTCTTCCATCTCCTCCACTCTCAGATATGATGGAAGATATGTATGGATTTATCTTGATGAAGAGTCGACAAAATTTCTAGGCCAAAATCGCACCAACCTGAATAAGCATTGAAGTTCCAACGCGACCAAGTCGAATTCCCAGCTCTACGTCACTTAATGTCCCGAGGCACTGTTAACTGCACAAACAACAAATAGGGAGCACCAGGCAGCGAGTCACAACGCCCATCCAAGACACCACCAACACCAAAGGAAGCTTGGTGGGGACTGGGGACCATGACTCGACTGCGTGATGCACAAGGTAATTCATCAATTTCAATAAATCTGGCAGATTTAATATGGGCATAAAAGGGAGCCGGGGTTATGCTGCCTCGGAAAACGTGCTCTCGAAATATCAGTTGAGATATTGCGCATCATCTTAGGTATGGGTATACCATGGTCTCCGTCTAAAGTAGGATAATATCCTCCTCCCAATCCATTCATGAAGTTTGTGGGCGGGCACCATACCCACAGAGGTGACATGATAAGGATTATATATGTTGCCCTGTGATGAAGGAATTCCATGCTAGGTTTCCATAACAGAAAACCTAATTCTCCAGATGAAACACCCAAGGATAGAGGGGGGTTCTCCATAATAAATGCGTTTGTAGGAATCAACGTGGAGAAAGAGGGAATGAGGGATGTAATATTGGAAGTAAACCAACCGACCATTTGAGCACTCCATCTTGGAGCAATGAAGCTAGGATTAGGCCTGGAGGAAGGATAATTCCAACCTACAACCATAGGAGTCACTTGGGGAATATGAACTCCACCAAATGAGAAAGGAACATAAGTAGGCGTCGTGCCCCCAGACCAAAAACTAGGATTCAAATTAGCCATCAAAACAAAGGATGATAAGTGCGACATCATTTCAATGGTACCAAAATAAAAAAGATTAGAGGCCGAATTAGGTATTGACTGAGAATCATGATTTGACATACCGAAAGGAAATACAAAAAGATTCATCCTCATGGGCCGAGCAGAGCTCATAGTTTGGGAAACACTAGATGATGAAGCCTCTGACATCCACACCACTGAGGATAAGGGAGTCGAGGGGACCCCACTAATCACATAGGATAGGGGATTCGAAAGGCTTCTCGAGACATTCATATCTAACTCAATACTCATGTTAGGATGATCATGAGACTAGGAGGTGGATATATATGCACCACACTTATTAACTCTACACCTTTTAGAAGGTGGCTTCGGTAAAGGATCAAGACGTGGTGGTAACTTCAAAAGATGAATAGAACGACAAGGAGGCTGGTATTTATCCACAATGACTTAGAACTCGAGATATAATATAAAACACTAAGGCCAACTAATAATCAAAGAGCACACTCCTAAATAAATCAAAAGGTCGACGCACAAAAACATGATATAATGGCTGAAAGGGACCTCCCAAACTAAAGTAGGTATGCCTCTCTACAACAATAGAGTGAAGGTGTCAAAATCAATTATAAGGAACCTCATAGGCTTCACAACGCAGTTGGTCAGATCCCTCCAGAGAGGAAATCCTCCATAAAGACTGTGTGTTGTCTGACCCGTATCCGACTCAGGGTACTTGCATAATAACCCCTGGAAGAAACCTTTGTGGCTACCTATGTCAAGAAATTAAAGTCACCATGATATAACCAATGCTCAGGAAAGAAGTCACAAGTCCAGTCCACCATATGGGCAGGGTAACAAAGCCCAAAGTCTCGAAAGAACTACCTCTCACGGAGGTAAAGGCACTATAAAGACCCCCAATTACGAATAGAACCCCATAAATATATCTGACACTAGGAAGGTATTAGGGGGATATATCTACAAACAACTTAGCGCAAGCTCGTACTTAACTCTGGTGTGAGCGGAGCCTCTTGAGGACACCAATTATATAATGGGTTTCACCACTTCCTGATCAGACACATATGTTCAGTTTTATAGCCTTGGAGAAGTTTACTCACAAAATCATATTCTAAGGCCCTAGGTCCTACACTGGTTTTGTGTACCTTGAAAAATAAAATCGTTTCTAATCAATTTTAATTATTCAACGTTAATTTTAATGGCTTCTTCTTACTCAAAAGGCGCGATCGTGAAACTGATGGTATTATGACTCAACATAAATAAAAAGAAACAAATGTAAAAACACTGCTAAGTACTAGTCTTGATTTTCAATGAGATGGTATGCTTCTAAATGCTATTTCCAATATGCAATCTCTACAATTTCGATGAAGTGCAATCTTTCCTAAGATGCCAAAACTAATGTAAAGTAGCCAAAAGTGCAAATTCCATAAGTAAAATGAAAGAATGCAGTTTTTTATATTTTATTTTCGATATAATAAAAATAAAATGCAAGGACTAAATAATAAAGTCGTAGGAAGATCCTACTGCAAGCAAAAGGAGACAAGCCAAGCAAGATACCAAGAAGAAAATACCCAGACTGGTGCACAAGGACAAAAAAATGAGAAGAATGACAAGAAAGGAGTTCCCCCAAAGGATTCACCAATAAAACAACTTCCTATCACTTTGTAGGAACTTAATAGTCAGAAAAGGGACCCAAGAAGTCTCAACAACCAACAAAACTCACCCAAAAAACACCAAACTCAGCCGAATAAGACTAAAGAGACAGTGTACACGACTGTTTAAACAACAACTCACGTATGTACGCACCCTAAAGGAAGAAAACCCGCGTATGTACGCACCTTGTCAAGGGACAACCCATGCATGTCAAGGAAGACACTGTCTGGGCAAGGGTTAAGCCAAGAAACTCAGATATAAATATGAATACAGATTGTCAAGCAACAAACGACCAAGAAAATTAGGCAAACAGAGAGAAAATAAGGGAGAAAAACACCCAATATCCCAAAAAAGGAGACCTCCCTAGTGGAGTTGCCAATCCTGTTAGAAGGAAAATATCTCTATGGCTAGGGGAAAACCACAATAGACAGAACGACACCTGAAATCAACTCTAATCTTAGGTATGTTGTATAAATGAAATTCTAACAAGAGAAGTCTAGAATCCTACCTTGTCCAGATGTCCGAAGAAGACCACCATTGAGAACACAACCCAAAGCTTTACACCTGCAACTTATCTTCAACAAATAAGATACACAAGCATGTGGTATTAATATATAATGTTAGCATATAAATCAACATAATCCATTAACATACATAACAAATATTCCCATGGAAAGGAATATAAATATTTGCAAGATATCAATTGGACGAAAAAATAGTATTTCTATTAAATGTAATCGACATAAGTACATAGGTGACAAACTTCTGTAACGACACATATTGGAACCGAGAAACTAAGTCCCTCTAGATGGTCCTCCACCACTTCAATCCTCCACAAAGGCAAGCTCACATGTAGGAGTCAATGAGGTTCTCCATCAAAAGATAATAAGAGCTTGGGGGATGAACACAAGAAGTTTAGACTTTCAAGGACAAAGGGATGCAGACTCAATATAAAGTGAAATTTCTCCAGTGTATCTTTGCTCTCAATGATGAATTGTGTATATCCAAGGCTTGGATATGGATCAATTTATAGCTTCCAAATGGAATTGAAGAGTTGAGTCAGAGTGTTTCCAACATATGGAAGGTCAAGGATCATGGATCTCGTGACATGGCATGGAAACCTGACATAGTTTTTATTTTTTGAGAGCCTAAACCGATGTATGCGGGCCGTAATGGAGCAACCCACATATGTATGCATGCTCCATAACTGGGAGGTCACGCACATGTTAAAAAATGAGTATTTTAGCTCTGGAGTGCACATAAAAAAGGGGAAGATGAGGTCTGCAGAGGGAAATGGAAGGCCATCCAAGGAAGATGCATGTAGTGAGGCAAAATTTACTATAACAATGACATGGATGGGGGAAAGACTCTTGGGCATGGGGTTCATGACATACAATGGATTATAGTGTCTCATTTATGGGTGCCTTTGTAGAGGGTGTGCTGCATCTTCGTTTTTAATGCAACCATTTTCCAAGCCCATTTATTGCCTTTTATTCTTTTAATATGTTTCTAGATTGAAGCCAAGATGGGGCTTCTACCTAAGCATGATAAACAATGCCCACCTTGACGCTACCCTGGTCACATCATGCTTCCCTAAGTTTAAAATATGTGTGGGGCTTCTACCTAAGCATGAAAAATAGTAACTCCCATACATGCTCCACCTTAGTTGACATTTGTATTAGTTATTTTTTTACGGGTCCCATCAGTTTATTACAAGAGGCATTTCATTGTCCTTAGGATCCCTTGGAAAGCATATATAAGGTTCATGATTGTCTCTTATATTTTTCCAGCTAAAATTCTTTGGGCCTTCAACCCCTTCTTCCCATGAAATGAGGGACAACCCCGTCTTGGGTCAGTACAACCGAAAATCCCAAAAGGTAAGGATATGAGGGGATGAAGTGTGGAAAGTGACAAGTATGGTCGAAAATGGCATGATGACTCATCAAGAGGACCTCCCATTAGAAAACCTATTCCCAAGGGCGACCCACTTACTAGGGTGTAATGTAAACCAGTACCAAAGTGAAACAGGGCAAAGAGCATAATGTCCAAGAAGACATTACATAATCAAAAGAAGTTTAAAATGCAACAAAATCAAATGCCTAAAATATTGAAATGAAACTCACCATAATACTTGAATTATACCTAATGGAGCAAGACCCAATGTCTTCCTGAAGCCAACTGAAGTGGTGGATAACATCGTGATGAAACTGGAGCTGTGTTGGTGAAGTGGGCCTCGATCTGTGCAAGTGGACACTATTGGTCTAGATGTCTCTCGGTACTCCATGTCTGCAACCTGAAGGCCTCGAGACATCATCTCCTTAGTTATCCCTAGGAGTTGGGGATAACATTTGGCTCCTACTTGGGGAAATGTACTCACCGTAGAGTGCATGAGAACCACAACATCTTCTGGTGGACCTCTGCCTACAGTGAAACATAAAACCATAAAATCTAGGGTGGTTCTATCACCTTTCGTCCATATATATCAAAATAAAAAATGAAAACTATTGAAGATTAAAATCGCAACGAGGAATTTCGCCCACAAAGTATTGCTAAAGCCCTATTATTTAAAGTATGATAATAATATAATACTAGTAGGTGGGATCCCCTTGTAGAATGGAGGCTCGAAGATAGTCATGTCACACATTTTTTGTTGATGTTTCGATGCTGCTTACATGGTCCTATATGGTTGACGATGCAGTCTTGGTTTCATTTTGACATAGTGACAGGTGGATGATGCATTCTATGGGATTTTCTGAAATTCAAAGCATTAGTTTTATGTTATGATTGACATATATTTACGGTTGCTATGTTTAATCATGTCACCATGATTTATTACCTGGCTACACATACACAAGAAACATGTTAGTAATGATATAACCAAAACAAAGAGAGAAAATTTTGGGAACAATCCTAAAAGGAAAGGGTCTATGTTTAAGCTATGTTAAAAGTTATGTGCAAATGGAAATGTAAAACATGTTAGTGTTAGTCCTAACTATTATATGGTTGGTTAGTGGCTATGCGATTTTCATTTGAGTTATTTTTGGGCACATATAATATTGCAAGGCATATGGTATGGCATGAAAACTTGGAAATGGTTAACGTGAATGTTTTGGGTGGCACATTGGGCAAGGAATAATCGCCGCTATTGGCCCTTGACCAAGTTTTGAAGAGTACTTGGTCATACTCGACCACTTTTGGGATTGCGACAACTTGCCAAGGAAGGAGCGCAACACGAAGCGGAAAATAAGGAAGCAAGACCTATTTTGGGTTCCATTTTAGGGTTTTGGGTTGATGTAACAGGAAAGGGATGTTGGCCTGTGAGTTTACCCACGTTTAGGCCCATTTTGTAATCTATAAATAGGCAATATATATAGTAAGATAAGGGGAGATAGTAATGTAGTACATCCGTGTGATGTATGAATGAAATCTTAGTGCTAGTAATTGGATCTGTGTGATAGGATGTATCTTAGAGTTTTCTGTGCATGAGATCAGAGAGCTAAGTGCAGGTTGTTATAGTCTGATGCTGAAGAGCAATGAAGAAGGATCTAGCGAGCTGTGCATATCTTCTGTCCTGTGCAAAGTAAGGGCCATTAAAGCTATGTGCTGCAACTTCTTGACCAAGATAATATAAAGAAGACTTCATGGACGTAGCCCCAGGGTGGGGGTGAACCACGGTAACTGTTTGTATAGTGTTTTGTGCTTCACTCTTATGTATGTATCTTTTTTTTGGCTAAGTGCTTGATGTGATTAAGTAGATCTAGTTATGCTCTGTGTTGTTGATGAATGAATGAACATTAGATCTGATATATGAGATGCCTAGTGCTTGATCTGTTGAATCTAACCTATATTTCTGTGAATAAGTACTGAATCATTCTTAGTATAATGATTCACTACGATTCTATGTGACTTCTGCAAAGTATATTAATGAATGTATGTTAAGGAATAACTGATGCTAAGTGCGCTATAAGAAAGATAATCACAGATCTGTGTCTCAGCTAAGGTTGTAGACACCTGAGTCTTGCAACCACCCTTGCCTCTACCTCGGGTGAGACTTCATCTTCTTCACAGGTGTTGCCGAAAGGGCCGGTAGTTAGGGCTTTGTTGGTGTGCTCTTGAGCGTTGAACCCTGGGTCTGCCCCTCTGTGCCAACAGTCACAGTTTTCAATGGTTTGGAAATTGATTACATGGTTAGTGCATTAGTGATTGTTGTATCTCTTTTACTTCGGAATTGAATAGGATAAGAGATGGAAGCAACATACAATAAATGCACATCACTCCATACTCCCCCCATTAGGTTGTCACCCTAGTATGGTTCTTTATTGAATTTTGGTCTGTTGGTGGTTAAGCTCTGCATTTTAGGCTTGGGAAGGAAACACAAGGCTGACTCACCCTTTTAAGCTCTCGGTTACAGGTATGGTTCTTTTTCACCCCATCCATGAATTACGCTCTATGTATGAACAAAAAATGGCTTAGTAATTCTTGGGTTTGTGTTTTCCCGAGGATTGAAACTGTGTAAATGCGTGGTTTTTCTCTTTGGAATGACTGCATAATTGTTCAGAAACCAAGTAAAAGAATTGGTTTTTGGTTGAGTTGTACATTCGTTGGTTTCTCTGTTGGTTAAAATCGTGGTGGGTCTCTGTGGATTTTTAAATGAATATGGGTATTATCTCTTTGTGTTTTAATGGTGGAGGGTTTCACTCGGTTTATTATTGCCTGTTTCTTCCTCACAGTTATGAGTGTATCCCTATCCAGACGTGTGCAGACCGCCATTTGGTTGCTGTCTATTTCTTGAACTAGAGTCATGGTTGTGGGCTCAGTGTCTTGGCACCAAAAATATTTCAGGAATTGGTCATAGGGTGGCCATAATGTCTATATATATGATTTATGGTTGTTGGGTGATATAAGTAATGCCTTGAGTTATGCATCCTCACTGGCATTGTTGTTAAATGATTTGTCTCTTAAGAAATAGATAAAGGTTATACCTATGTGTGGTCTGGGTAACTGTCACTATCCAATGGATGTTCACCACCCCTCTGCAAACATGAGTGCACTATGTGCATCATTTTTTCTACCCTACCCATCGTTTCTTCCTCTGTGGCTAACTCTCGTGCCATTTCCTAGACCCGAAGTTATAAGGAACCCTGTGGTTTTCTACTATGCTTGTATCAAAGAGTCTTTTCCTGTGGTTGATATGCCTCTAAGGACCTCTAGTTCTCTGTGCTATTTATAACTGAGCGCACTCTTGATTACCTCTTTGTATTTGTTGTGACAGAGCTCGATTTTAAAAATACCTAACTGTTCTTGCCTCTGTCGAGCATCTGTTTGGTTGTCAAGATTGGTTATCAAGTGGAGTGGTTATGGAATGTTTTGTCGAGTCCCTATCTAATCTTCCTATGATGAAATTGGTTGAAAAGTTGTGATTGGGAATGAGTAATAATATGCAGTCAAGGGATGCCTCTTTTTCGTTATACTTTCGATTGCTGTGTTCTTACAACATGGTGTTAATTGCAAATTGGAGATTACTGTGTGTTTCACTAGGCCCTATCAGGGTTATAGATAATTATGGAATTGGAAACTATGTGTATTTGGTTATGTTCACTGTGCGTAGGACATGTTGGAAATAGTTACATCGACAATGATGAGGTTCAAAGTTTTATATTGATTACGGTTCCGTTACAAGAACTTATTGGTTGATATGTCAAAGAATGTATGAAATTGGGTATGTTTTAGAAGGCTGTTCAAATTGGAAAGCGACATGTGCATATGTTTTAATTGGCCGATTGTGAATTGATGGACAATGTATGATATTTTTATAATAAATGCATTATGGGATAGAGGTGGAGCAATGTTGTTGTGTGTTTTCTTTAATTCTTAAAAGGAAAGAAAAAAAAATTAAAGACCAAATTTTTTCTTAACAAGACTATTGAAAGTTGTTTCAATTATGAGTTTGATTGCAGATTGTTCTAATTGAATTTTTTTTGAGGAATTTAAATGCTGAACAATGAACAATTTTGATACACAATAATTATTGAATTGGTGTTGGTTTGAGTACAAATTTATGTTTATTGATTACTTGATTTGTTTTACGAACATTATTCATTATTTCCCTGCAATTCTCTCACTTTTACGCACATTACAAGTCCCCTCACCTTCCCAGTTTCACTATTCACTCCCTGTTCTTAAAATTAAATTATAGTTAAATGAAAACTCTATATCATAGTAGTTGAAGGATGGCACATGGATGAGTTACAGTTGATATGTTTTTTTATTACAATACAATTGATTGTTTGATGATTTTTTGAGCAGTAATCATGATCTACCCCCCTTCATTTTACCACTTTTCGCTCAATACAATCCCTCATATATACCAAAACCCTTATTCACCCCCTTCTCATTGACAAGTATTAAACAATTTTTATGGATTGGATTGCATGAGTCTGATGTGTTGCTGAGCCAAACTTTGTTTCATATTTAAAGAGATGTCATGTATGGTTTGTTAAAGGAACTAGTTGCTAATAAATAATGCATACATGAATGATATTCTTCATCAGAGGTAGCCATGGTCGGGGTAATAGGGGAAGAGGAAATTGGAATAGGGACCCTAGACGGCCAAGGTTTTCTATACATTTTGATGCAGACTCACAAGAGTTGAGCCAACTATTCCAAGATGGATTTTTTAACTGGATTGGACAAGGATTGGTCGAACCTAGGCCATAAATGACTCCTTTCCAAGCCCCGCATGTCCCTGGTATCCTAGTTCCCCCTCATGTCTCATTACAACTTGAAGTCCTTGAAAATGATGGATGGAAAGAGATTGTCCACCCGACCATCTCCCAACATCGTGGCTGGCCCAATTTGTCTCTACCTCCTCCTCGTCCACCGGTTAACCCAATTGTCCAAGATTCCCTTGCACACTCACCAATACAGTCTTCCCACGCAAGCAAGAGGTTAAAAACTGAAGCCCACCATGCACCTGATAAATGAAAAGCTGCTACTGCCCTCTCCTCTCCCTCAAATGACTCTAGCAAATCCATTTCATCCCACATGCATTTGGGAGATGATTGCTCTCATGTTATCATTGAGATTAGGCCTAAAGGATCCACATAACCTAAGGCAAATTCAGAGAAATCAAAGGGAGACAACAACAACAAGGGGAAAATTTCCTCCTAGAGTGGAAAATATGGTTTTTGAGTGTTTTCATTTATTGATTGTTGAGAACAATTGACTTCTGAAGTTTTTGGACAACACACTATTTTTTTGGATATGTTGGATATTATATTTTTGGATATGGTTTCAAATATCATTGATATTAATTTTCAAATTATGAGAGTGATGATGGGAGCCACAAGAAGGGATGTGTTTTATTGATTAACTAGTTGTGTTTATGTTGTTAAGAAACTAAAGGGAGTCACAAGGGGTCCCACCTACTAGTTATTATCTATTAAGACCCTTATTATTATTTTATTAATCCACCCCCTAAACTAAAAGTTAGTTGAGTTTTAGTTAACTTAACTAAAAGAGGTAGTTTAACTACTTCAACTAATTCTGATTGCTTAAAGGAAAAAAGAGAAGGAGGAACAAGAGGAGAATAGAAGAATAAAACATACTAAGGTTTGCTCTTGAGTTTTATTGAGATAATTCAGTTTTGATTCATTCTTTAATTTATTGAAAGCCTAATTTCTTTTATGATAGTAGGGTCCTATTGTAGACAACAAGATTCAAGGCTGAATTACATCATTCAGACACTTGTTTTTCAGAGGTGTTGATCTATCTTTGATAGTCTATGTAGACTTGTCTGTTTGTGAATTAAATTTCATGACTGATAAAGGATATTGTGCAGAGTCGAGTGGGCAACAATCCATGGAAAGCTGATCGAGCTTTTAAAGTTCAGTTTTTTACCTTCTGTCAGAAGTCCTTTTGTATGGTTTTCATCGTGGACATCTAAGTTTGACTTTGGTCCAAACTTCCTCAGGGAATTTTGTAAAGAGAACAATTCTTTTGATAAATTCGAATGAAATAAGTGATTGCTTTATGTCTCATCTGTGTTGATTATTGACTTGGTATTTTTACTTCTGTCTCTACATTTATTTCTGCATCTGTTATATTCAGAAAATTACATAAATATTGAATTTTTCAACAATCTTTTATTTATAAGAAAATCAACCTATGCCCTTGTAACCAATACTTGTGGATTAGGAAACAATTTTTGATGCCTATAAACATAGGGTGATATTCCTGTCTATCTTTATTTAGCCAAGTAAGATCTGAAAATGATCGAGTAAGATCATTTCATATCTTTTCCTCAACATTTATTTGGTGACCATACTGCGGAGATCTTCAATATCTCTCTGGTTTATTTTTATGCTTGGTTATCATCGAATATATCTATTTTTATGATATTAATTCTTTGACTGTTTCATTTCTTAATAACTGTACCTATTGCAAGGCAACCTAATATTGAGCCTGGTTTTCAAGATCAGACCAACATTGCTTTAAACTTGTTTAACACTGCTAATACCTAGGTTGAGCTTAATCGTTCATGGTCAACAATTGAACAAGACACAAGTGCCCAAGAACATTGGGAAGCTAGGCATAAACAACTTAGGAATCAACCATAACTTTATTTTTCCTTCAACTTTGTCCTTCTTTTCATGTCCTTAGATCCTCATGTTTATAGGAGAAGAAGAGGCTTATCATATGAAATTAATCCTATTGCTGAAATAGGAAGAAGGAATGTTGTGTTATCGACCCAACAAAGTGCTCTAAGTAGAACCTTGTCTGATTCATCCAATTCGTCTTTCTCTCCCTTACCTATTATCCACAAGATGACATCTAGTGGTGGTTCTAGTGGCATTGGAGGTGCTTCTTCATCTCAATATTCAACTTTGTCAGTGATTGGTAGCTTATATAGTTACCAAGTCCTTGTCCAATCTACCGCAAACCCCACCAAAGTCATTAAAAAGTATGGGTTTTTTCAATTTGAAGAAGATGCTACAACCACACCGTGGCATGTTTCCTCTCCTCTTAACCTGGGACCTGCTACTTGTCCACATCCTAAATTCAAAGAGCATCTTCCTAGGTTTCCAGGGAATAACATTGTCACTACAAATGAACATTTGGTGGAATTTTATAATGCCTGTCACAACATAGGAGCCAATGACAACGATACTTGCATGTGCTTATTTGTCAATTCCCTTGAAGGGAAGGCTACAACCGATTTATTCGATCTCCCTCCTAATATTTTATCTACTTGGGAGGATTTAGTCTATTGGTTCAAATCCACCCATGGGAAATCCAAAATCCCAACCGAGCAGTTACAAGAATACAATAACATCGCTTATAAGGATGGTGAGACCATCAAGTCCTTCAACTTGTGTCTCAACAAGTTATACAATCAAATCCCTGAACTAATTCGACCTCAGAACCAAGCCACTTTCATGCATTATTATAATGCATTACCTTCTCCATACCGTCATAGGCTTGAGGAAAAGGCCATTGATAACCTCGGTTCCTCTTTGCATACCTGTTTAGAGTATGAAGAACAACTTGAAAGAACATGTCTTCCTTAGGGAGATTCAGTTAAATAGATAGACATGTCTGCCCTCTTACAACTTGTACATGACATGAATAATCATATGATAGCGTATGAGCGAAAAGGAAATGTCTCCCCTCTTATCCCTGGTGCTTCATCCTCTTTTGGACCCCCCTTTAGAAATCCAAATGAAAACAATTTTTATCCTAAAGCTCTCATGCCTCGTAGTTGGTGTAAATTTTGTGAGGAACACCATGAGAAAAGTACATGTGAGGTAAAGAAGAGTTCCAGAGATAAAATATTTGGTAAGAGGTCTGAAACTACCATCGCTGTCCTAGATTTTGCAGAGCCAGAATATGTCATGATCATCAATACTAGGAATAAATCCTATGCTCCCAAAAGAAAATACGATCCTCCCCACAATTATTCCAGACCGAGCTCATCCTCACTAGCTGCTACTTTTCAGGTTCCTAAGGCTCATGACAGTCAAGGAACTACCTCCCCTCTCCCCTCTTCCAAATACAATATTCTAAATCAGTTGGCCAACATCAAAGCAGATGCAACCCTTCTGGACATGGTTGCCATCCCTGAACAACAAAGGCATCTAAAATAATTCATGGAAGGAAAAACTTCCATTGTAGACAACCTCTCTGAAGAGGTATATGAAGAGGATTCATCTGTAAATAAACTAGGTGTACATAACTTTAGACACCCTGTAAAAAAACACCCATTTTATATTTCTGTAAAGATTATGGATAAGATTGCCCATTGTTGCCTCATTGACGGTGGTTCAGCCCCTAGTGTAATGCCGAAGATTATTATGGGAGAGCTAGGCTTGTATTGTACAAATGAAAACACCAGAAGCATGCTCTCTTATAATAGTCTACAACAAACGACCATAGGTGAAATCAAGGACATGACCTTGGTTTTGTGCGTGCACCCTGAAATAAGGACAAACATTATTATTCAGGTAATTCATATGCCAGTAAGAAACTACTCAATCATCCTAGGAAGATATTGGAAAGATTTGACGGGTGGATGCCTCTCACTCGATGGGACATACTTATCCATTCCTCGGAATGGTAAAAACATCATAGTCCTTAGAGAGGGAAGGATTTCACCTTACATAGAAAGTGTTCCACAACCTAAAGTGAATTATATCAAAGAGGACCTAGGAGTGTATTCCATCTTTTCCGAGGAGGATAACACTCCCTTGGAACAAATCGACTTAGATGACGGTATGTGGCATATGCACTTTGATGGTTCATGCTATAATGAAGGAAACATAACTGGTATTATCTTGTACTCTCCTGTGGGGAAAATTCATAACTTTTCTTATAGGTTGGATTTTGCTTGCACAAACAATGTCACTGAATTTGAAGCTTTATTATTAGGCATTGAAAACACCTATAATCTGGGTTGTAGTCACCTTACAGTTTTTGGGGATTCCGATCTTGTTGTGAACCTTGTACGTAAGATATATTCCCCTAGCAACAAGTTGATGAAACGCTACACCTAAACTGTTTGGGCACTTATCTCGAACCTATTATCTTTCAACATTACTCAAGTTAAGAGGGAATTGAACTCAATGGCTGATCGATTAGCTGTTTTTGAAGCCTCTCCTAATTGTCAACTTCTGCCACAAAAACCTGATTGTACTTTTCAATATCTATATCTTCCACATATCCCTGACAATATAGAATCATGGCAGGTCTTCCCTAGCGATGAGAGCATTTGTGCTGTCATTCAAAATGAACCTTATAAGCATAAGGAAATTATACACATGGAAGATAACAAGATTCCTAAGGGCTTGACTCCTCTAGAGAGTTCATTTTCATTGAGTGATGTAGGAAATAAAGAGAAACATAAATAAGAGGAGTCGAAAAGGAAGGTGGGTGAAACCATCTCTTTGAACATTGGAACACTCGAGTCTCCAAAGAATGTTAAAATAGGTGCCCAATGTTCTGATGAAGAAAAAATGAATTTTTCCATGCTGCTTGGTGGATTTCAAGATGTCTTTTCTTGGTCTTATGAGTATCTTCGTGGTTTTGATCTTGCTCTTATACATCATCCCATTCCTATCAAGGAGGGCATAAAAACAGTTAGGCAAAAACAAAGAGCTATCAACCTTGCACTAGAGAAACTATTCGAATGGAGTTGGAAAAACTCTTGAAGCTTGAAATTATCTTTCTGGTTAAGTATTCAGAATGGGTTTCTAATTTGGTTCCCGTTCAGAAAACAACTGGTAAAATCAGATTATGCATATATTTTCACGCATTAAATCAGGCTAGCATAAAATATCACTTTCCTCTCCCTAATATGGAAATTATTTTGCAGCAAGTTGCAGGGTCACAAATGATGTCCTTACTTGACGATTTCTCTGGTTACAATCAAATCAAGATAAAAAGGGTAGATAAATATAAAATCACCTTTATTACTCGTTGGGGAAATTTTTGTTAGGAACGTATGCCTTTTGGATTATCCCATGCAGGTGTCACGCTGCAAGGGGCTATGCAGAAAGTTTTTGACGATTTGATTGGCAAGATTATTCATATCTATCTTGATGATCTAATCGTGTACTCTAAAAGACGATCATATGTCTTGAAGTTTCAAAAATTATGGTTGGGTCATTTCAAGATCGCTTTTGTCCTATGTGAAAACTCTTACATTCTAAAGGATTTACAAGAGCGATTGTTTTCCTACAACACTAACGATTCTCACTTAAAACACTACGTGGAACCAACTTGAAGAGTTTAATGTTGTTTGGATTGTTCTATATATTAGTAGTCTAGTTATGTTTTCATTTTAGTAGTTTCATTTTTGTTATTTCAATTCTACTTTAATTTTAGTTGTTTTCCTTCTGTTGTTTGCATTTCTGTCATTCCATTTCTGCTGTTTTCAATTTTTCAGTTTCATTTCTGTATGAAATTTCTTTCTTTTGTTCTTTTGATTTCAATTTTTGGTCAAGAATAAAATGTTGGATTAGTTCTTCCAAAACGACACTCCTGCAAAGTATTGTTAGTCAATAAAAATCAAACTTACACGACTTTTATGATGTTCCCCCTAAAAGCATCATTGATTTTTTTATCTGCTTTCACTGCTGTCTTATGAGATAGTTGGTTACTTCCCACTTCTGCTTTCCATTTCTTCATCCATTTTGAGATTCAAAAGAGCAAGTCCAAATTTTTTTTCTCCTTGAAGTCAAGAGCAAATTCTAGTTAAATGATTATGCTTACAGGGATAAACCCCCTCATACTTAACACTTTCCATGAGTTATTCCCAAATTCCCAGTCATTTTTCCATTAAATTTGCTCGCTTCCCCCTGTTGCATAATCATTCTGATTTATATCTTCTTGATCTGATGTTACTTGGTCTGCGAAACCATACATTCGGAGTTCTTAATCAATTGGAAACATATTTCCCTGTGGAGTTGCCAGTTTGTTGACGATTAAAATCACAACGAGGAATTTCGCCAAAAAAGTATTGCTAAAGCCCTATTATTTAAACTATGCTAATAATATAATACTAGTAGGTGGGACCCCCTTGTAGACTGGAGGCTCGAAGATAGTCATTTCACACATTTTTTGTTGTTGTTTCGATGCTGCTTACAGGGTCCTATATGTTTGATGATGTAATATTGGTTTCATTTTGACATAATGACAGGTGGATGATGCATTCTATGGGATGTTCTGAAATTCAAAGCATTAGTTTTATATTATGATTGGCATATATTTAAAGTTGCTATGTTTAATCATGTCACCATGATTTATTACTTGGCTACACATACACAAGAAATATGTTAGTAATGACATAACCAAAAAAAAGAGAAGAAACTTATGGGAACAATCCTAAAAGGAAAGGGTCTATGTTTAAGCTATGTTAAAAGTTATGTGCAAATGGAAATGTAAAACATGTTAGTGTTAGTCCTAACCATTATATGGTTGGTTAGTGGCTATGTGATTTTCATTTGAGTTATTTTCGTGCGCATATAATATTGAAAGGAATATGGTATGGCATGAAAACTTGGCAATGATTAACGTGAATGTTTTGGGTGGCACATTGGGCAAGGAATAATCATTGCAATTTTCAATGGTTTGGAAATTGATTACATGGTTAGTGCATTGGTGATTGTTGGCTGTCTTGTACTTCAGAATTGAATAGGATAGGATATGGAAGCGACGTGCAGTAAATGCATGTCACTCCATACTCCCCCCATCAGGCCATCACCCTAGTATGGTTCTTTGTTGCATTTTGGTCTGTTGGTGTTTAAGCTCCGCATTTCAGGCTTGGGAAGGAAACGGTCGGCCAACTCGCCCTTTTAAGCTCTTAGTTACAGGTATGGTTCTTTTTCACTCCATCCATGAATTACGCTCTGTGTATGAACAAAAAATGGCTCAGCAATGCTTGGGTTTGTGTTTTCCTGAGGATTGCAACTATGTAAATGCGTGGTTTTTCTCCCTGGAATGACTGTGTAATTGTTCAGATTGCAAGTAAAAGAATTGGTTTTTGGTTGAGTTGTACATTCGCTGGTTGCTCTGTTGGTTAAAATCGTGGTGGGTCTCTGTGGATTTTTAAATGAATATGAGTATTATCACTCTGTGTTTTAATGGTGGAGGGTTTCACTCTATTTATTATTTCCCATTGCTTCCTAATATTTATGAGTGTATCATTATCCAGTCGTGTGTAGACCACCATTTGGTTGCTGTGTATTTCTTGAACCAGAGTCATGGTCGTGGGCTCAATGTCTTGGCACCAAAAATATTTCAAGAATCGATCTTAGGGTGGCCATAACGTCGATATATATTCTTTATGGTTGTTGGGTGATATAATTTATGCCTTGAGTTATGCATCCTCGCTGGAATTGTTTTTAAATGATTCGACTCTTAAAAAATAGATAGAGGTTATACCTATGTGTGTTCTGGGTAACTGTAACTGTCCAGTGGACATTCAATGCCCCTCTGCAAATGTGAGCGCAATATGTGCATCGATTTTTCTACCCTACCCTTCATTGCTTCCTCCGTGGCTAACTGTTGTGCCATTTCCCAGACCGAGAGTTATAAGGAACCCTGTGGTTTTCTACTATGCTCATATCGAAGATTATTTTCCTATGGTTGAAATGCCTCTGAGGACCTCTAGTTCTTTGTGCTATTGATGACTGAGTGCACTCTTGATTACCTCTTTGTATTTGTTGTGATAGAGCCCGATTTTGAAAATCCCCAACTATTCTTTCCCCCGTCGGGCATCTTTTTGGTTGTCAAGATTGGTTATCAAGTGGAGTGGTTATGGAATGTTTTTTCGAGTCCCTATCTCGTCTTCCTATGATGAAATTGGTTGAAAAGTTGTGATTGGGAATGAGTAATAATATGCCATCAAGGGCTACCTCTTTTTCGCTGTGTGTATGTTATGGAATCATCGAGCATGATCGAAATAGTTACATCGAAAGTGATGAGGTTCAAAGTTTTATATTGACTATGGTTCCGTTACAAGAACTTATTGGTTGAGATGTCGAAGAATGTATCAAATCAGACATGTTTTAGAAGTCTGTTCAAATAGGAAAGGGACCTGTGCATATGTTTTAATTGGCTGATTGTGAATTGATGGACAATGTATGATATTTAAAAAAAAATGCATTATGGGATAGAGGTGGAGCAATGTTGTTGTGTGTTTTATTTAATTCTTAAAGGGAAAGAAAAATAAATTAAAGACCAAGCATTTTCTTAACAATACTTTTGAAATTTGTTTCGATTATGAGTTTGATTGCAGAGTGTTCTAATTGAGAATTTTTTGAGGAATTTAAATGCTAAACAGTGAACAATTTTGATACACAATAATTATTCAATTGGTGTTGGTTTGAGTATAGAGTTATGTTTATTGATTACTTGATTTATTTTATGAACAATATTTGTTATTTCCCTGCCATTCTCTGACTTTTCCACACATTACAAGTCCCATCACCTTCCCAGATTCACTATTCACTCCTTGTTCTTAAAATTAAATTATAGTTAAATGAAAACTATGTATTATAGAAGTTTAAGGATGACACATGGATGAGTTACAATTGTTATGTTTTGTTATTACAATACAATTGATTGTTTGATAATTTGTTGAGCAGTAATCATGATCTACCCCCCTTCATTTTACCATTTTTCGCTAAATACAATCCCTCATATATCCCATAACCCTTATTCACTGCTTGCTCATTGAAAAGTATTAAACAATTTTTTGGATTGGATTGCATGAGTCTGATGTGTTGCTGAGCCAAACTTTGTTTCATATTTAAAGAGATGTCATGTATGGTTTGTTAAAGGAGCCAGTTGCTAATAAATAATGCATACATGAATGAGCTTCTTTAGTAGAGGTAGCCATGGTCGAGCTAACATGGGAAGAGGAAATTGGATCAGGGGTCCTAGAAGGCCAAGGTTTTCTATACATTTTGATGCAGAATCACAAAAGTTGAGCCATCTATTCCAAGCTGGATTTTTTAACTGGATTGGACAAGGAGTGGTCCAACCTAGGCCATGTTATCGCACATTTTGTAGTTAGGATAATGGATTGATGAAAAGAGGTAAAAATGGCATAACTAAACCAATCCCATCCTCTGTCACCTCGATGGGAAGGTTATTTCTATTTAGGGAGGTAAGACCCAGGGGAGAGGTCCCCGGTGACCTGGGGTTTTGAGAAGGCAAAAGGTTTAGCAAGGCTAAGTGATAATAATCCCCCTCACAAGTCACCACCTGATCAGAAATTTCATATTATATCCAATAAAGATAACCGGAAGTAAAAACCAAGAATATTATCTGCCCGGGACAAAGCAACAAGAAACTACATGTGCAAGCTTGCTTGGTGGTTAGTACTTCATATAATCAATGACATTTCTGATCATAAGCAATTGAGCAATAATATTAACGAAGTAAATCAATGTTTGTACAATAACAATGATTACAATAACACTTCTCAATATATGCTAAAGAAACTTGGTATTCGATGTAACAAAATCAACACTTCATAAACAATGCCTTAACCAACTATTGAATTGCTTTAAAAGTAAAACGAAAGTTGCACAAAGGTGTTTTATAGCACAAGAAGGTGACAACAACAATAGGGTTAGCATGATTAGTCTAAGCTAGGGTTATTAAGAGTTAGGGTTTGTTCAAAGTATTTGGTTGTTTGAACGATCAAATTACTCAAGACACAAGGCCTTAGATCAGTGCGCTTATAGGGTATATGGATTCAAAAGAGGATGCAAGGACTGAAGGACTAAGTGATGGTGGTGAAACTAAAGACAAGAGAGTTAAACTTTGAGGTGTTGCTATGGCAAGGCCTCAAAGATGAAACCCTAGGGGAGAGAGGCTCACTTTGGTGTAGAAACCCTAGGCCTCAGTGCTCTCTCCTCCTTCTTTAGATTAATGGCAATAAAAAAATGGCTAGCTTGAATAATGGTTGATAAAAACTAAGACAAGAAGGTTTGTAAGCAATGTGTTGTTATGGCAAGTCTTTACTAGACAAACCCTAGGGAAAATCAACTCACCAAGGTGTAGAGACCTAGTCCTTGGTGTGATTTCTCCTTCTTAGCTCAACAAATAAGGAAAAATGGCTAGCTAGAAGAAGATGGATAAAGTGTTGCTATGGCAAGGCTTTATCCTCTTCAACAAATCAAATGGCTCAAAATCTTGATGGGGACATGAGACAAGGACATTAAATAGTGCTTGTCACCTAGTGTTTGATTCAAAAAAATATAATAACATATGCAAGTAATTGAAACTAAAACCATTCAATTAAGAAGTGTTTGCAGAAATTCACTTACATAAACCAAGAAACCATGTAGCAAAACCCTAGTTGTAACACCTTCCACCAAGAGAAATGCCAAAAATGCCAAGTAAAATGTTCCTTCAACAAGTGTGCCTCAATATTTCAGCCAATAACCCTAATAAGGGTGCAAATTTCAGACCTCACTAATGAGTGAGTGAGAGATGATCTAAAAATGAGAGTAAAAACCCTCAATTTATACAGTAACAATGACCTAAATTACATTTTAGGTCATTAAAAGGCTAACAAGTCCAAAATACTAAAATCATATTGTTTTACATTAAATGTCTTAAAATTAAACCCTAATCAAGAAATAGTGAGACATCATCCCCTTTCTAGAGTGACATTAGCCCCTTTTAGGGAAAATGCAAACTCCTGGAGCAAAACGTTAGCCCTCCTTGGGCTTCTCCAAGCTACCACACGTGCCAAAACTTCCATATCTGCCTCCCAAAACATCCATGTTATTGGGTGACATCATGGGATTCCTAAGAGACATCCTGGGCCTTCCAAGGCCAACATTCCTATGGAGAGGTCTCAACCCCCCTAGGTACAGGTATGTTCAATTTCCTCTGGTGGATTATTCTACTCTTCCCTGGTACAAATGCTCTACCCTGTCTCTACCCCCTGCTAGGGTCTCAACATCCATCTGGTGGGCTCTTCAGCCCCATGGAGGTCCAAACTGATCATCTCCCCATGTGTACATATCCAAGATGGTACCTGTCTGTCGGGTATGATCCTGCACATAAAAAACTATGCACTCCAGGGGCTCATAAGTCACATGGATCATAGCAATGTCAATCACATATCATCATCAATATTATTAAACATGTGCATAAAACCCCTTTACCCCAGTCTAGTGCTCAAGGGCATTATACAAGTCTGCAATGCAAGTTTGGAGGAGGTGACAGGACGTCTTATTGGGCTAGTGTCTACTGCAATAGGGATGTTTCTGGAAAGGATTAAATACAATTCATGTAAGTGGGTGAGGTGGATGGGGATGCCTGAG
This sequence comes from Picea sitchensis, assembly GCA_010110895.2. NCBI lineage: Eukaryota > Viridiplantae > Streptophyta > Pinopsida > Pinales > Pinaceae > Picea > Picea sitchensis. The sequence continues at coordinate 63,297 of SNQJ01S0003556.1, read as the reverse complement.
AAAAAGGTGAAGTGATAGCAGGGATGGCTTACCAGTGGGTGCCTCTATGGAGGGTGAGCTGCACCTGTCATTGATGCAAATATTTCCAAGCCCATTCATGCCTTTTATCTTCATTCTTTTTCTTCCAAGATGTTGGTCAAAAGACACTGCCCTGGTTTGGTGACCAGTGGTGGAAATATTAGCCACAAGAATTTCACAAAAATGAGAAGGCTGGCTCGTGATGAGACCCCCTTTCTCTTGTCTATGCCACCAAGAGCCACTACCCTGGTGTGGTGACCAGAAGATGGTAGTGTCACACCACTAGATGCTCATGGAACTAATAGGATAGATTGTGATGAGACCCCCTATCATCTAACCAGGTCTTGTCTTATTGTGTTTTTTTTTAATCTTTTTATTGCTTTTTTCCTTCAAGAATCTAGTCAAGGGACATTGCCCTGGCTTTGTGACCAAAGGTGGAAATGTTATCCACAAGTACTTTCATGAAAATGAGAAGGTTGGCTCGTGATGAGACCCCCTTTCTCTTGGCCATGCAACCAAGAGCCACTACCCTAGTGTGGTAACCAACTGCTAGTAGTGTCATACTGTTAGGCACCCATGGACCTAATAAGCTGGCTCGTGATGAGACCCCCTATCCCTCAACTAGGTATTGATTTATTTTTACGGGTCCCTCTGTTTCTTGATGAGAATAATTTTATTGCTTTCTCGGGGATCCCTGGGTGAAGCATCTTGAGGTTTTATTCTTAGGCTTTTATTGTCAGCTACTTTTATCCCCCATGCCTTTATCCCATTCTTCCCACAAGGTAAGGTACAACCCCTAAATGAATGGCTAACCCTATGCCTAGACCAATGTAACATGATGGGTGAGTGGGAAATAAGATGGAAAGTGGTATGTATGATGGGAACGAACGATGTATTTTCAGAAATCCCCCAGTGGAAACTCAAAACCTATGGACACAAGCTTGCTAAGGCATCCTATCATTCCCCCTAGACATGGTCAAGTGGACAAGCATAAGATCCAAGCACCTGTTAGAAACAAAGGAATCAAATGCACATATTCAATGGTTTTGAGGATCAGAGTGACAGATACCATGACGCCCAGACTCATTACCTCATGGAGAAAGAACCATCTCTGATGTAGGACCAAGTCGAAGGTGATGGATGCTGTTGCTGTTGCTGACAAAGTGGAGGCGTTGAAAGGGAAAAAATATGGGCCCTCCAGGGCCATGCTCAAGTCGATCTGGGTCTTGGTACTCCATGTCTAGTACCCGTGGGCCTCGAGACATAATCTCCTAGTTATCCCTGAAAGTGGGGGATAACATCTGGCTCCAACTCGGGGACATGTTCTCACTGTAGAGCGCATGAGAACCTCAACATCTCCGACATAACCTGTAACCTGCTTGATCTCAATAACAAACATCAGTAACCATTTGGGGTGGTGATACCACCCCAACATATACATACATACATACATACATACATACATACATACATACATACATACAT
>SNQJ01S0003556.1:38284-53818 GCA_010110895.2 Picea sitchensis | reverse complement strand
TTTTTCAGAGTCGTTGATCTATCTTTGATAGTCTCTGTAGACTTGTCTATTTGTGAATTAAATTTCATGACTGATAAAGGATATTGTGTAGAGTCGAGTGGGAAACAATCTGTGGCAAGCTGATCGAAATTTTAAAGTTCAATTTTTTACTTTCTGTCAGAAGTCCTTTTGTATGGTTTTCATCGGGGACATATAGGTTTGACTTTGGTCCAAACTTCCTCAGGGATTTTTTTAAAGATAATGATTCTTTTGATAAATTTGAATGAAATGAGCGATTGCTTTATGTCTCATCTGTGTTGATTATTGACTTGGTATTTTTATTTCTGTCTCTACATTTATTTCTGTATCTGTTATATTGAGAAAATTACATAAATATTCAATTTTTCAGCAATCTTTTATTTATAAGAAAATCAGCCTAAGCCCTTGTAACCAATACTTGTGGATTAGGAAACAATTTTTGATGGCTATAAACATAGGGTGAAATTATCTTCTATCTTGGTTAAGCCAAGTAAGATATGAAAATGCTTGAGTAAGATCATTTCATATCTTTTCCTCAACATATGAGGAGGAACTGGGATACCAGGGATATGCAAGGCTTGGAAAAGAGGCCTTTCTGGCCTAGGTTGGACCACTCCTTGTCCAATCCAGTTAAAAAATCCATCTTGGAATAGCTGGCTCAACTTTGTGAGTCTGCATCAAAATGTATAGAAAACCTTGGCCTTCTAGGGCCCCTGTTCCAATTTCCTATTCCCCTGTTACCCCGACCATGGCTACCTCTGTTGAAGAAGCTCATTCCTATATGCATTATTGATTAGAAAGTAGCTCCTTTAACAAACCATAAATGAAATCTCTTTAAATATGAAACAAAGTTTGGCTCAACAACACATCAGACTCATGCAATCCAATCAATAAAAATCGTTTAATACTTGTCAATGAGCAGGGGGTGAATAAGGGTTTTGGGATATATAAGGGATTGTATTGAGAAAAAAGTGGTCAAATGAAGGGGGGTAGATCATGATTATTGCTCAAAAAATCATCAAACAATCAACTGTATTGTAATAAAAAAAAATATCAACTGTAACTCATCCCCGTGCCATCCTTCAACTGCTGTAAACAAAGTTTTCATTTAACTATAATTTAATTTTAAGAACATGGAGTGAATAATGAATCTGGGAAGGTGAGGGGACTTGTAATGCGTGGGAAAGTGAGAGAATGGCAGGGAAATAACAAATACTTTTCATAAAACAAATCAAGTAATCAATAAACATAACTCTGTACTCAAACCAATACCAATTCAATAATAACTGTGTATCAAAACTGTTCACTGTTCAACATTTAAATTCCTCAAAAAATTCTCAATTAGAACAGTCTGCAATCAAACTCATAATTGAAACAACTTTCCATTCAACAGTCCTATTAAGAAAATGCTTGGTCTCTAGTTTCTTTCCCTTTCTTTTATGAATCGAAAGAAAACACACAACAACATTGCTCCACCTCTATCCCATAATGCATTTCTTATAAAAATATCATGCATTGTCCATCAATTCACAATCGACCAATTAAAACATATGCACATGTCCCTTTCCAATTTAAACAAACTTCTAAAACATGCCCGATTTCATACATTCTTCAACATCTCAACCAATAAGTTCTTGTAACAGAACCACAATCAATATAAAACTTCGAACCTCATCATTGTCGATGTAACTATTTCCAACATTCCCGATGATTCCATAACATACACATAGTGAACATAACCAAATACACACAATTGCCAATTCCATAATTATCTATAACCCTGATAGGGCTTAGTGAAACACACAGTGGTCTCCAATTTGCAATTAACACCATGCTGTAAGAACACAACGATCGAAAGTATAATGAAAAAGAGGAAACCCTTGACTGCATATTATTACTCATTCCCAATCACAACTTTTCAACCAATTTCATCATAGGAAGATGAGATAGGGACTCGACAAAACATTCCATAACCACTCCACTTGATAACCAATATTGACAGCCAAAAAGATGCCCGACAGGGGCAAGAAAAATTGGGGATTTTCAAAATTGGGCTCTGTCACAACAAATACAAAGAGATAATCAAGAGTGCGCTCAGTCATCAATATCATAGATAACTAGAGGTCCTCAGAGACATATCAACCATAGGAAAATACTCTTCGATACAAACATAGTATAAAACCATAGGGTTACTTATAACTCCCGGTCTAGGAAATGGCACAACAGTTAGCCACAAAGGAAGCAAAAATGGGTAGGGTAGAAAAACTGATGCACATAGTGCACTCACGTTTGTAGAGGGGTGATGAACATCCACTGGACAATGATAGTTACCCAGAACACACAAAGGTATAACCTCTATCTATTTCTTAAGAGCTGAATCATTTGACAACAATGCCAACGAGGATGCATAACCCAAGGCATGACTTATATCACCCAACAACCATAAAGAAAATATATCGACGTTATGGCCACCCTAAGACTGATTCCTGAAATATTTTGGTGCCAAGACACTGAGCCCACGACCATGACTCTGGTTCCAGAAATACACAACAACCAAATGGCGGTATGCACACGATTGGATAGGGCTACACTCATAACTGTGAGGAAGCAACATGTAATAATAAACAGAGCGAAACCCTCCACCATAAAAACATAGAGCGATAATACTCATATTCATTTAAAAATCCACATAGACCCACCACTATTTTAACCAACAGAGCAACCAACGAATGCACAACTCAACTAAGAACCAATTCTTTTACTAGCAATCCGAACAATTACACAAACATTCTAGAGAGAAAAACCAAATATTTACATAGTTGCAATCCTCGAGAAAACACAAACCCAAGAATTACTAATACATTGTTTGTTCATACACAGAGCGTAATTCATGGATGGGGTGAAAAAGAACCATACTTGTAACTGAGAGATTAAAAGGGAGAGCTGGCCGAGTGTTTTATTCCCAAGCGTGAAATGCGGAGCTTAACCACCAATATACCAAAATGAAACAAAGAACCATACTAGGGTGATAGAATGATGGGGAGAGTATGGAGTGACGTGCATTTACTGCACGTCACTTCCATCTCCTATCCTATTCAATTCCAAAGTACAAGACAACCAACAATCACCAATGCATTAACCATGTAATCAATTTCCAAACCACTGAAAACTGCGACGATTATTCCTTGACCAATGTGCCACCCAAAACATTCACGTTAACCATTGCCAAGTTTTCATGCCATACCATATGCCTTGCAATATTATATGCACCCGAAAATAACTCAAATGAAAATCACATAGCCACTAACCAACCATATAATAGTTAGGACTAACACTAACATGTTTTACAACCAGAAAGGCCAAATAAATGTTGAGGAAAAGACACAAAATGATCTTACTCAAGCATTTTCAGATCTTACTTGGCTAAGAAATATAGACGGGAATATCACCCTATGTTTATAGCCAACAAAAATTGTTTCCTAATCCACAAGTATTGGTTACAAGAACTTAGGATGATTTTCTTATAAATAAAAGATTGCTGAAAAATTCAATATTTATGTCATTTTCTGAATATAATAGATGCAGAAATAAATGTAGAGAAAAAAGTAAAAATACCAAGTCAATAATAAACATAGATGAGACATAAAGAAATCACTTATTTCATTCCAATTTATCAAAAGAATCGTTCCCTCGGGAAGTTTGGACCAAAGTCAAACTTAGATGTCCTCGATGAAAACCATACAAAAGGACTTCGAACAGAAAGTAAAAAACTGAACTTTAAAAGCTGGATAACCTTGCCACAAATTGCTGCCCACTCGACTCTGCACAATATCCTTTATCAGTCATGAAATTTAATTCACAAACATACAATTCTACACAGACTATCAAAGATAGATCAACACCTCTAAAAAACAAGTGTCTGAATGATGTAATTCAACCTTGAATCTTGCTGTCTACAATAGGACCCTGCTATCATAAAAGAGAATTAGGCTTTCAATGAATTAAAGAATGAATGAAAACTGAATTATCTCAATAAAACTCAAGAGAAGACCTTAGTATGCTTTCTCCTTCTTTTCTCCTCTTTTCCCTCCTTCTCTTTTTGCCTTTAAGAAATCAAAATTAGTTGAAGTAGTTAAACTACCTCTTTTAGTTAAGTTAACTAAAACTCAACTAACTTTTAGTTTAGGGGGGAAATTAATAAAATAATAATAAGGGTCTTAATAAATAATAACTAGTAGGTGGGACCCCTTGTGACTCCCTTTAGTTTCTTAACAACATAAACACAACTAGTTAATCAATCAAACACATCCCTCCTTGTGGATCCCATCATCACTCTCATAATTTGAATATCAATCTCAATTGTATTTGAAACCATATCCAAAAATATAATATCCAACATATCCAAAAAATAGCGTGTTGTCCAAAAAATTCAGAATTCAACTGTTCTCAACAATCAATAAATCAAAACACTCAAAAACCGTATTTTCCAATCTGGGAGGCAATTTTCCCCTTGTTGTTGCTGTCTCCCTTTGATTTCTTTGAATTTTCCTTAGGCTGTGTGGAGCCTTTAGGCCTAATCTCACTGATAACATGAGAGAAATCATCTCTCAAATGCATGCAGGATGAACTAGATTTGGCAGAGTCGTTTGAGGGAGAGGAGGGGGCAACAAAAACTTTTCCTTTATCAGGTGCATGGTGGGCTTCTGTTTTTAACCTCTTTCTTGCGTGGGAAGACTGTACTTGTGAGTGTGCAGGGGAAACTTGGACAATTGGGTTAACCGATGGAGGAGGAGCAAGTAGAGACAAATTGGGCCAACCACAATGTTGGGAGACTTTCAGGTGGAAAATCTCTTGCCATCCGTCATTTTCAGGGAATTCAGGTTGTAATGAGACATGAGGAGGAACTGGAATACTAGGGATATGCAGGGCTTGGAAAGGAGGCCTTTCTGGTCACCAAATATGGTCACCATTTCCCATACCGGGAGTTATAAGGAGCCTTGTGGTTTTCTACTATGCTTGTATCAAAGAGTCTTTGCCTGTGGTTGATATGCCTCCGAGGACCTCCGGTTCTCTGTGCTATTAATGAATGAGCGCACTCTTGATTACCTCTTTGTATTTGTTGTGATAGAGCCCGATTTTAAAAATCCACAACTGTTCTTGCCCTTGTCGGGCATCTTTTTGGTTGCCAAGATTGGTTATCAAGTGGAGTGGTTATGGAATGTTTTGTTGAGTCCCTATCTCGTCTTCCTATGATGAAATTGGTTGAAAAGTTGTGATTGGGAATGCGTAATAATATGCAGTCAAGGGATGCCTCTTTTTCGTTATACTTTTGATCGCTATGTTCTTATAGCATGGTGTTAATTGCAAATTGAAGACTACTGTGTGTTTCACTATGCACTATCAGGGTTATAGATAATTAGGGAATTGACAACTGTGTGTATTTGGTTATGTTCACTGTGCGTATGTTATGGAATCATCGGGCATGTTGGAAATAGTTACATCGACAGTGATGAGGTTCGAAGTTTTATATTGACTTTGGTTCCGTTACAATAACTTATTGGTTGAGATGTCGAAGAATGTATGAAATCAAGCATGTTTTAGAAGTCTGTTCAAATTGGAAAGGGACCCATGCATATGTTTTAATTGGCCGATTGTGAATTGATGGACAATGTATGATATTTTTATAAGAAATTCATTATGGGATAGAGGTGGAGCAATGTTGTTGTGTGTTTTCATTAATTCTTAAAAGAAAATAAAAATAAATTAAAGACCAAGCATTTTCTTAACAAGACTGTTCAAAGCTGTTTCGATTATGAGTTTTATTGTAGTCTGTTCTAATTGAGAAGTTTTTGAGGAATTTAAATGCTGAACAATGAACAGTTTTGATACAAAATAATTATTGAATTGGTGTTGTTTTGAGTGCAGATTTATGTTTATTGATTACTTGATTTGTTTTATGAACATTATTTGTTATTTCCCTACCATTCTCTCACTTTTCCGCACATTACAAGTCCCCTCACCTTCCCAGATTCACTATTCACTCCCTGTTCTTAAAATTAAATTATAGTTAAATGAAAAATCTGCATTATAGAAGTTGAAGGATGGCACATGGATGAGTTACAGTTGATATGTTTTGTTATTACAATACAATTGATTGTTTGACTAGTTTAGAAAAGAAAATTTTAGCATTTTTTCAAAAAATTCTAAACTAAAGATGTAATATGATGAAAGCAATATGCAAGTAGAGAAAAATTAAATATAAAGTGAAGCTAAGTTACCATGGGAAATCAAGATGCAAATGCAAGGAAATCAAGATGACTTACCTACTTACCTGGGGCCTAGGCCCTGAAGAAGTCAAGTGCCCTGAATGTAGGGCCGAGGAAGAGACCCATCCACTGGTAATGAGATCTTTCTCCCGTCCAAAGCTGTCAAGTAAAAATTCTCTTTTTCAAACTTCTTCTTGATGATGTAAGGACCTAGCCAAGCGCTGTCATCCTTCTAGTCATATTTAGGCTTTCCATTCTTTTTGTCCCACATGAACACAATAATTCCTTCGATGTAGTTGATGTAAGGTATATTCTCGATGTAAGGATAGGAAGGAGGTCCTGTGTTGACCACATTTTTGATGGATTCTTCACGTTATTTATCCCTATTATCTTCTTTCGTCAATATCTAGATAGACCCTGGCTCTTTCCTTTGGAACTTCACAAGATTTTCTTTGTATTCATCTGTCCTTGGGAGTAGTGTATCTATGCAGTCCTCCTACATGAAATTTAAGTCTCACGGATCATACTCGATGGTGTCTGGAACCTCATCAAACTTACCCTCACTTGTGTAATTAGGACCGTTGGGTTTCATCACATGCTTATCGACTCACTCGTGACTATATAATATCTCAAAGGTGCTATCCCCCATGGGAATGTGTGCATGGGTAAGATACATTCTAAGACAATCTCCAAGAGAAGGAGACCAAATCCTCGATAAGAGCATCCCCCAAGTATCTGGGACATCAATCACTACTATGTTCATAAGGAGGCTGATATGCAGAAAATCAATCAGGAAGACTTCAACATTATCACATAGTGCATAAACCTTGACCGTATTAGAATCAATTCCATACACATTTCCATATGGTCAGGTCATCTTTAAGCCAATTTGTTCCATCACCTTCAAAGACATTACATTTGCTGAGGCCTCATAATCTAGCATACAATTGTTTAGGTGGAGGCCATTAATGCCGAAGGAAAGATAGAAAGGAGGGTTGCTATCCATTTTCTGATCAAGATATATGGTGTTCAAAATTATTGGAGGGTCCTCCTTATCAGTTGGTACCTGTAATAACTTCAAGATTTCCCTCCTTACAGAAGGAATTTTGCACATTTATGTTATAGGGAYCGTCATATTAAAYTTCCAAAATGGCTGCAATGTCTATGTTCCACTGAATTTCATCTTTTGTTGGAGTTGGCTTTGGAGAAACTCATGTACTGGAGGTGAAAATGGTGGGACCACCTTCTATGTAGATGGAAGAGAAGCGGTTGCTTCTGGMTGAGGGGGATAAAGAGGTTGTGATGAGGAACTAAATCTTTATTTCTTCTAGTGTATGTCAAAAATCCCCTCTTCCTTAGTTCCTTCTCTGATAATATGTCAACTGGTTTACCACCTGGAGTCTTCCCTCTCTTCCCCCCTGTCTTCTGGCCTCTTCAATTTGTTGTGTGTGACCATATCCGTGAAGTTCATATTGTTGAGAGAGTCTTCATCTTGTCGGGGAAATTCATCCTCTCGGTGAGGTTCTTGACATGGAGAACACCACGGTGTCTTCTCCGTGCTGACCATTCCAACTGAGTTCAACATATCATGGGACTTTGCCTCTTGTTGAGTCCTTGGTTTCCAACCTTTGGCACTCTCTGTTGTCTAGAAAATTGAGGTTTAGAAGAAGATTGATTCCTTTCCACAGTGGTTAATTGGCCCATGATTTGATTCTGAGCTTGGACAAACTGTGTACTCATATGATCTATCTTCTAAGTCAAGAGGGAAATTGGATCATGAGAACTGCTACTGGAAGTCTTAGTCTTTGTCTCTGCCTTGGCACAAGGATAATGAAAAAGATCAACCTTTGAGTCAAGGAGGTTCTCTTTGATTTATGCACTGTACTCTTTGGCTGGTGCCAAGGTGGTGGGCTTCTTGTCCTTCAAGACGAAACAACATTTCCCATCGAAAGCGTTCATGTAAAGGAGACGAACAACTACATCTGTAGGACGTAGATCTATCGATATTTGACTGTACAACCTATCAAACCTGTTGTCAAATTCACTCACTGTCTCATTCTCCTTCTTCTTTATCTGATTGAACTAATCTATAAGCATTCCATTGTCTTTCTTCACTGTCCATTTGTTCTTGAATAACTTCGTGAAGTCTTCATAAGATGCAATGTGATTGTGAGGAATCCCTCTAAACCATCTTTGAGAATATTCAATTAATGACGAGGCTAGTAGCTTCATTGCTACATCCTCATGTTCCACTTATGCATTTTCCATATCTCGACCTATGACATAGAGATGATAGTCAATAATGATCACATTATTTCCTAGAAACTTTGAAAACCATTTATGAGGCTCTTTTAACATGGTATTGGGATATCCGAGAATGGTGGCCATGTTCAAGAGATTGTAGAGATATTTTTCCCAAGGGTGAGCCATTGGATAAAGGGGAAGGGTACCTTGGAAAAGGGTTTTGACAATGAGAGACTTGAGAGGAGGCCTTCTTCGGTAGACCTTGGAAGGTTTGAATCTTCCTAGGGGAAAAGTATTAAGGGAAGACAAATTCTAGGAAGGTGGAGTCACCAGATGAACTTCAAGAAGATATCATCAAAGGTGAAAGGGGAATATGCTTCAATTGGAGTCGCCAGGCAAGTTAGGGTTAAAGGATTTGGGATGGTATCTTGCCAAAGTGTTGTTAGGGTTCCGAAGAGGATTCAAAATCCTCCCCAACAACGACACCAAAATGTTATCGCGCAAAATGTAGGTTGGGAAAAGCTCGACCCAAACCATACGATGACGACAACTAGGAGAATACCTATCCACTATCACATCAGATAGGTATTCCTATCACTTTAGAGGTGAAGTGATCACCTCAAGGGGGGAATCTCGAGTGACCCTAGGGGAAAAGAGATGGAAAATGATACTTATGAATGGATTCCCCTATAGGTCAAGTTGCTAAAAGGAAAGTATCTTGGAAATGAGTCTCGGTAGTGGTTAATGGTTTCCAAGAAGTCTGAGTATCTGCAAATGATGATGGTACCTACTTGAGACACAAGAAACACCAAGTATAAAAGCTATATGTTAAGTGGAAAATAAATTTAAGCTTGCTTTATCTATTTGCAGCAGTCAACAAAGATATATATCAACGAAGAAATGATTATTAGAGCTGCTAAACAAGATGATAAAAGTCTAACAAATGATGCAAGAGATAAGCTAGTAAACACAAGTACAATTAGATTATGAAAGCATAGACTTTAGCCTCAATGTAAGGATATTATAGATAAATATTGCAGAGATATATTTGTAGCCTTATGGCTGTAGCAAACAAGTTGTTACAACAGAAAAATCAGCCACCAAAATTTGCCAAAAATCCACCCAAAAGATGTGCTAGGACTAGTAGATTATAGGGGTAAATTATTAGCAACTTTTGACCGTTGGTTTGTGAGTTATTCAAAGATTTGTTTAGGGTTTTCTGCAACCCTAGTGGTTGTAGTTTAAATGTTGAAACAACAACAATAAGTTCTAAGAGAAACAAGATGCCTTAAGGGCTCAAGGATGCCTTAATCACATAGAATAATTTCCAATTTAGACAATCTGAAAATCTCGTGTTTTCACGTTTACCAATGCAAAGATTTATTTATCCAATTCATTTAAGACTAATGTCTTTAACTATTGGACTATGGAGTCAAATAAAAATAACTAGGAATGCCATTTCCTTGGGGGTGTAAACCCTTTTACTCCCCAAGGAAAACAAAACTAGCTAGGAAGTACTAGGAGGGTGAAAACCATTTTACTTCTCCTAGTAAAACCTTATGCAACAATTATTCCAAGAAAAAAATGATGGGATTAATGGGTTTGTATGCCCTTATACTCCCCAATAAGTCTAGAAAATTAAACTTGTAACCAAGAAAAGAAACAATACAAGATAGATTCCTTATCTAGTCCAAGCATTAATAAGATAAACCTCTTCTTTACCAAGATTAATCCACCACAATGAAAAAGAATAGCTCCAAGAGAGATATCACACTACTTCTTCCACCAAAAGCAAAGACAAACCATAACAAAAACACAAGAGGGAGAAAGATTTCCCAAATAGGGTGAAAATTTTAGCTAGAAGACTTCTCACAATGGGAGAGTTATGATTAAATGAAATAGATATGTTCTCTATTTATACAAATCCTATAAAACACATTTTGTCCACATTCAAAGGGTAAACCACAAATTAAGGGGACAACAACCCTTGATTTTCCCCTTTACAATATAAAATTCAATTAATCTTTTGAAAATGCACAATAGAAACCATGAAGTTATGTCATCCATCTAGAGAGTGACGTCTTGGCACTTTTAGTAAGTCGTTGAAGGAGAAAAAGGTAGTAGTTGGGCCCTCTAGGGCCTCCTTCTCACGTGCTAGGGTTTATTCCTTCAATCTAAGTCTTTTCCATCAAAATGTGCCAATGTCCCTTCACCACCAAGACCCTATCCCTAGGGTGATGTCAAGCCCTTAAAGGTGACATTTTTTCCTCCAAAGGCAAGTCATTTGGCTTGTAGGGGCTAGGTGAGATCCTCCGTCAGGCCTCCAAAGACATGCCATCATCATTCGGTGTGTGAGCCCCGATATCCAACTTCTGGGCTTCAATCCCCAAGGAAGCCCAAGCTAAACTTGTTCTTCCAAAACTGTCCACCAACTAGGTCCTGCAAAAATAATGAATACTCCCTCCAAGGATATCAAGCCAAATGCATCATGATGAGTAAATCAAATCAATAAAAGAGTCATCTAAGCATGTACATACAAACTACCTCATCAAAATAAACAAGTACTCAAAGACCCTATACAATTTTCCCAATTTAGATATGGGAGGGTTGACAAAGCGACCTATTGGGTGAACCATACCTCAAGTTTAGGAGTGTTTCCCAAGCTAAACTTTCTCTAAGTCATGTGGATGAAGTGACATGGATGGGGGAAAGACTCTTGGGAATGGGGTTCATGACATACAAGGGATTTTAGTGTCTCATTTATGGGTGCCTTTGTAGAGGGTGTGTTGCACCTTCGTTTTCAATGCAACCTTTTTCCAAGCCCATTTATTTCCTTTTATTCTTTTAAGATGTTTCCAGGTTGAAGCGAAGGTGGGGATTCTACCTAAGCATGAAAAATAGTGCCCACATTGACTCTACCCTGGTCACATCATGCTTCCCCAAGTTTAAAACATGTGTGGGGTTTCTACCTAAGCATGAAAAACAGTGCCCACACATGCTCCACCTTAGTTGGAATTTGTATTAGTTATTTTTTTACAGGTCCCATCCATTTCTTAGGAGAAACATTTCATTGTCCTCAGGATCCCTGAGTGAGCATATAGAAGGTTCATGATCAACTCTTATGTTTTTCCAGCTACAAGCCTTTGGGACTTCACCCCCTTCTTCCCATGAAATGAGGGACAACCCCTTCTTGGTTCACTACACCGAAAAATCCCAAAAGGTAAGGAGATGAGGGGATGAAGAGTGTGTTAGAACTCTATAATTTGCCTAAGGATACTGAGGCAAACACAGAGGTAACCTCGAACCGCTTCGAGTCTTGGATCTAGCCCTCCAAGACTGAGAGAGGGATCTCTCTATTAGATTTAGCTTTGTTTTTTAGGGATGGGTTTTAGGCTAGTTATAAAAGCAATGAAAACATAGAGTTTTTGATTTTGAGATGGTTAGTTTGGGACAACAAGGAGAGCCATTGGGAAAATGGGGTCTGCGATTAAAAGTGATTCACATCTCAGATCTGGACAAGACTGTTACACAAGGCAAGGTAGCAGAAACATTGGATCGATTTAAGTTTTAATGGCGTGGATTAGAGGAAGAAATAGGTGAGGAAAAACCAGGCCCAAGAGCAGTTAAGAATTCCTGAACTAGCCTTAGAAGATAAACATAAAGATCACCACAAGCTGAGAGGCAGAGTATCTGATAATAAATTCTGCCTCTATTACTTTCCTTCTGGCAATAAGAAATGAAAACAAATTGTAAAGAAGACAGGAAACACATTAACAAAGAATAAAAACACCACCAATATCTCTACACAAGAATCCTGTGAACAACTTGCACATCTCTGAATTGATCATCTAAAAGTTACAGAGAAGAAAAAGGTWCTCTGGTCATACATAACCCACAATCCAGCAATAAAAAATAAAACAACAGGCAGAGACCTCTCACACAGGTCTGACTCTCTCATTACAACCCAGTCGAACCCTCTATCAGTCTTTTTCATCACTATAAATAATAAACAAACCCCCCAGCCTATCAGTCCTCCAAGACTTGCGCTTAAACTCTGCACTCTAAGAATAGTAAACAATTACAATCAAATATTGACACATGTAGGTCTGTCTACAACAAACCCAACAGTAAACTAAATGAAAACTGAAATTGGTGACTGTTTGCTTTGACATCTGGCACATTGGAGGAGGTTTAATGATTTGCTGGCGCATAGACTGTAACAGCCTCACAATGAACCAATGTGGCAGTAGTCGAATGCCCTGAGGTGGTTGGGTAGCTGTAACCTCCTGCCATGTGTTCCCTGTAACCGAATTTCTTGTTTGCCAGATAGTTCGATCTATGCCTGACAACTGGGATACTCTGCCACCTATGTAACTGATTATCTCCCTAAGCTATCAAGCTATTTACTTTGTCTTTCTGCTGCGCAGATCATACTGCCTGTCTGCCTTCAGAATAATATTCTCAAGGACCTGTTGTGCCTCATCTCCAGTTTCCTCACTTACCTTTGTTTGATTCAGCAGAAAAAGTTCCTCCTCTTCTCGAGTGAGGAAAATGGCCTCATTATCGTGAATGCCCATAAGGTTGATGTGAGTGTCTTCCAATTCTTCAATCACGTCTCCCCCTTCATCAGCATAGTTTTCCTGTAGAGGAGGTCTGATCGGCTGATCGGGGCCTCTCTGTTCTCTTTGATCTTTGGGATCTCTTGGATCCCTTTGTCTAATCTGAGGAGGGTTTCTCCTGAAATTGGGGTTCCGAATCTGAGGAGCCGGTGTGTCGTCTCTCGGAGGATTTCTGTCTGACATACTCATTCTTTCTAACAATAACGCCAATGATCTGACTACGGTATCTAATTTGGAATCGTTGTTATATGTGGAAGGTTCTTCCTTGATCGTGACTCTCCGTTCCGTCCTTTGACGTGCCCGTTTTGCCAACAGATTGGCCTCCACACTGATAGCACTCTTTTGCATATCTTCAAGGGTGGCAACATTTCTTTCTCTTAATTGGTAAGACATGTCAACATCGAATCCATCCGGGAATTTAATTAACGCCAAACCCTGGGGAGGTTTAATTTCAGTGGGGATTGCATTATACAAATTGTTAAAACAGGTACAATAATCTTGTACCGTCTCACCTTGGTTTCATTTTATATTCTCGTATTCTGACAGTATTTGGAGAGGGTTTTTCTTTACCTCCCATCTGTCAAGGAAAATTCTCTGGAATGCGACAAGGTTAGGGATTGATGCGGCAGGTAAGGCTTTGAACCATTTTTTGACATCTCCTGTCAGACTCTGGGTGAACAGTCTCATTTAAATGTCGACTTCGTCAACTTCTTGCAAATCCAAGTAGTCGTTCATTTTATCCACATGTTGTTGTGCGTTTAAAGTTCCGGTTGCGTCGAACTGTGGAAGTTTGGTCTGGTAGTCTTGGGGCATGGCATGTAGTGGTGCAGCCAACACCAAAGGGGCATACCGGGCTGCCATGACGGACTGAGGAGGTGGGACGACGACCTGGGTGGTTGGAGAGGTAACGGCGGAAGTTGAGGATGCCGAAGGACTTGGTGGTGTTGAGATAGTGATTTGTAGTTTAGTCGTAGGAGACAGGACTTCAGGGGTTCGGGGTTGCAACGCAGTTGGGTCAAAGATGAGCTTAGACAAAAAAGTTTCAGACCGTGTTCTAACAAGGTTTTGTGGAGGGAGAAGATCAAGATCAAGGTTTTTAAAGGTATCTGGTTCTCCTGAAAAAGAAGGAGACTTGTGAAGGAGAGTATAACTCGCTAAACTGGTAGCTAAGGTCTTTCGCCTTAACAACTGCTCGGGATTATCTATCGCTGTAGGGGGTTCTGGGTCAGGATGAGATCGAGTGTGAACTTTCTTGGGAGCCAGAACTCTTTTTGATTTATATATATATATATTTTTTGATTTTTATTTCCCGGTAAAGGAAACTAGGGGCGATTTCTACGTTGACATCGTCTAGCGTCCAATTGTTCCTGAGTAGCTATGTCTCGTTCAATGGCTGCCCATGAACGTTCGAGCTCTTCCCGGTTATTGGCAGTTTTGAGGATTATGTCAGACAGGTTTGACGCAATATGCGTTTGATTCGCTAGTCCGGGCTCGATATTAGGTTGTACCACTGCAGGAACAGTCATAGAGGAACATTAAGAGTGGGAAAGGTTTCAAAGGGAGATTCTGAAAATAATATGTACAGAGTTAATCAACCTCTAATCATTACTTTCTTCTCAGGGTTAAACTTTCTCTAGGGGAAGAAAAGCGAGGTATTCAGTTTTAGTTCTTCCCCAGTGGAGTCGCCATTTATGTTAGCACTCGGTAAATTTCCAAGAGGTTGAGAAAGAAGAAATCTACAAAGGTAACCTTATCCAACCGCTTTTAAAGCTGGGATCTAGCCCTTCCAGCTTCAGAGAGGGATCTCTCTATGTGATTTAGCTTTGTTTTTTAGTTTAGATTTTAGGCTAGGTAATGGCACGAGTTTGTTTTGTTGTAAAAGTGGTTTATAAATTGGTTGAGACGGTCTACACATACATTGGGATATGGGGTCTGTATTTAAACAAATAATCGATACAACCAGAAATGCTAAAGAAAACCTCCACAGGGCGAGGTAATATACTCACTGGATCTTTTTAAATTGAAATGATGGATGAAAGAAAAGATGAGGAAAATAACTTCAATTAACAAGCAGTTAAGAATTTCTTAATTGAAGGTATTAGAAGATAAACATATAAATCTTTAGAATCGGAAAAAGGGTATCAGAAATAAATCCTGCAAAATAACGCTACTCATAAAGATTAGATTCAGAAAACAAAATGGATACAGAGAAAGAAAACATTTAACTTAGAAGATCAACGTCATCAGTGAACATACGCAAGAATCCTGTAAATGCCTTCTTCTTTATTAATGGCCGATCTCAAAAATATTACAGCTTGATAGCAATAGGGTGTGTGAATCAACAACCCCCAATACTTCGAGAGTTGAAGTATTTATAATCTCAAAAT
>SNQJ01S0003556.1:13315-34378 GCA_010110895.2 Picea sitchensis | reverse complement strand
CGGGGGGTCCGGAATCCAATGAGGGTCGTAGATCCATGCACCCTGTTCTGGACCGTCCAGATCTGCTTGAATATTATCACCGATTTCGGACCCCCCCCCTTTGATTAAAGGCAGAACGCAAGGGGGGGTCCGGAATGCTGTGTGAGCCGTTGATCTAACCGCTGTGATCTGGGCCATTGGAAAGTGAAGGAAGCATAGGTCGGGAGCGGAAAAGTCATGTGTAGGGAAAACTTAGGATTAGCTCTTTCTTGTGGGTTCTTTCCAATTCGGTCTTAGACACCACCAAGGGGACAATATTTCAACTATACTTAGGCATGTGAGACATGGGGTGGCATCTTTACCAATCTGGTTTTATTTGGGCAAGGCAGGCCAAGCAGTTAATCTACATCCTAACCTACTTTCACGAGACAAATAACCCGGATTAAAATGTTGGGTTAAGATATTATTCTTCCTAGGGGGTATCTGACAGGATTAGACAGTCTGGTCAGATTTATTCACTAGTTCTAACCTAGGGGCTATCTGACCAGGGTTAGATGGTCTGATCAGATGCATTCACTAACCTATCAACATTGAAAATTCAAAAGAACTTGGTCATGCTTGAAAGGTATGATCAAGTTACTATTATTGCATGGGGCTTTTGTTTTACTTCTTTTATGCCCTCTTTTGTCTTCTTTTCTTTTTCTTTCTTTTTCTTTTTTCTTTTCTTTTTTCTTTTCTTTTTTTTCTTTTCTTTCTTTTTACAAATTATTTGAAGAATGAAATATCATTTGTCAACAAGATCACCAGACATAGATAATATTGAGATCATCAACTGAATCCCATAATTCATGGGGTGATAACAGAGTGGAAAGTGACAAGTATGGTCAGGAATGGAATGATGAATCATCAAGAGGACCTCCCAGTAGCAAACATATCCCCAAGGGTGACCCACTTACTAGGGTGCAATGTCAACCACCAAAGTGAAGCAGGGAAAAGAGTATAATGTCCAAGTAGATGTTACATAATCAAAAACAGTTTAAAATGAAACAAATTCAAATGCCTCAAATATTGAAATGACACTCACCACAATACCTTAATTATACCTCATGGAGAAAAAACCAATGTCTTTCGGAAGCCAGCTGATGTGGTGGATACTGTCGTGATGAACCTGGACCTATGGTGGTGAAGTGGGCCTCCATTTGTGCAAGTCGACACTACTGGTCTAGATGTCTCTCGATACTCCATGTCTTCAACTAGAGGGCCTCGAGACTATTGAGATTACGTACCTTGGGAGGTGTTACCCATGTGTTTTTGATCTCCTAAACACATGTGGGAAGTACTATGTACTTTGTGCCTTGTACTTTATGTCTAATTTCACTTTGACTTGGGAGATTTAATTCAAAAGTGAAATTTTGTCATTTATGCCTAAAATGACTATTAATTCAGCTTGTGGGTGAATTAGGAGACATAAAGTGAACTTAGGGAACTTAACCCAAAGTGGGTTTTTGAGTGAGATTCTTTTTGAGTGATCTCAACCTTTGATTAGATGGGAGATGGGATGATCTCAGCCATTGAATTATTAGGTTTCCTTATGAAGGTTCAAGAGGGGCGCAAAGGGAAAAGGAGAGCTCATAACTTCATTTGTTCACTTGGAGAGTTTGAGAGAGATATTTGGCATGAGGTTTGTTGCATTAGATGAAGCTAGCTTGGGAGCTCCCTTCTATAGAGATATCCATCAGACTTAGAGCTTGGTTTATTTACTGAGGAACTTCCACAATTGAGGAGGGAGCACTTGTTGAACAAGTAGAATTAGTAGTGGGGAGGTATTAGACTTGTCAGATTGCAGTGGGATCGGTTTCAGAGGGAGGCCACACTTCAGTATCAGAGTACTTTGGAGGGGTTTTATATTCAGACCTCACAGTTGGCATTTGGCTCAGTTTCAGTGGTCTTGGCAACATTTCTGAGGGGCGCACCATCCTAGGGCATACCTGCTTGGTTTGGACTTGTATTTCAGCTTGGATCAAGCTGCTATTGTATCAGGTTCATCTATATTTTGTACTTGTTGTATTTCACCATCTATTCTCCTCATATATAGACATATATTCCAAACTGGTTTTCCCCAGGGGGGTTTTATCCAGAGTCATGTTGAAAAAAAATACCTATGTACATTTTCATGTGTGTTAGAGTGTATAAATGCTTTATTTTCAGCTACAAAGATCTCTAGATGTGTTACATTTATTTTAGTATGCATGTGATAACCCTTGGTGACTAAAAATACATGCTAGAGC
Organism: Picea sitchensis; assembly: GCA_010110895.2. Lineage (NCBI taxonomy): Eukaryota > Viridiplantae > Streptophyta > Pinopsida > Pinales > Pinaceae > Picea > Picea sitchensis. Next base: position 32,111 of record SNQJ01S0003556.1, on the reverse strand, counting down.
ACCTAAAATTGTGAATGTAACCGTAACAAATCAGTAAGAAGTTCTTGAACTGTTGGCTATCCTAAAACAACAACAATACCTTCATTGACAGTTAAAACTTAGAGCCAACTTGAGGTCAAAGATAGACCTAGTTGGTAGCTTGATAGGACCTGGAAAATCTTCATGGTATCAGAGCTAAGGTGGCTGATTTTTGAGTAGTTTGGAAAACATATGAGTGGGTTGTTTTATACATCTTGGCATATTTTGTGGACAACCATTGATAGCTTTCAGTGGCTACTTGTTAGCAGAATTTTGTAGAGGATAGTTGAGCAGTTGTGGACAGTTTTTTGTCAGTATTTTTTAACACCTATAGGGTAGGAGGTTGGTTGATTATACTCAACCTCTTTTCACACCTATATTGCTAGGAGTGAGGTCATTGTTCACTTGTCTCTTTTCACACCTGTGTTGAAAAGAGTGAGGCAACGTTCCTTTGCGGTTTGAGCATTAGTTGGAGTGCAGTTTGGCAGACATTTCAGAATCTCAGATGCGTGTTGAGGATAGGCTAGATGGGGCTAACAATTGGTCACCTTGGAAGGCGAGGATAGTCTTTATCTTAGAGGACCTCGAACTATGGGACATAGTTGAGGCGCCTGTTCTTTTCATTCCTATTACTGGTCCTGTCTTATTGGCAGAGTTCAGGAAGAGGAACAACAAGGAAAAGAGGACCATTTGTGATGCAGTGCGGGATCATATCATTCCCCACTTGAATGGGAAGAATTATGCATATGAGATGTGGGCATCTCTATGTAAGCTTTACCAGAGCTCCAATGAGAACCAAAATATGGTTCTTCATGAACGACTCAGGGGCATTCACATGCTCAAGGATGAGTCTGTGACTTCATTCCTTGGTTGCTACACCTAGATTAGAGACGATCTTGGAGCCGTTGGAGAGGTGGTTGATCCCAAATATATGGTGAGGACATATATGAATAGATTTACCAAACCTTGAGGTCCATTCATTCGTGGCATTGTTTCCAGGGAGGTCATGCCCACATGGGAGAGGATGTGGGATGACTTCATCTAGGAGGAGACTAGACTTGTAGCAGAGGCCTCTCAACAACAACAACAACAACAACAGTCATGTCAAGGTGATGAGGATATTTCTCTTTGGACAAAGGGAAAGAAGAAGGCCGACCATGGGGGTTGGCAAGGTCCCAAGTTTGGGGCCCCACCACAGGGGGGTGGAGGAGAGAGTAGAAGTGGTCAGAAGATAGATATGAGCAAAGTGAAGTGCTTTGTTTGTAATAATTTGGGGAACTATGCTGGAAAATTTCCCAACATGAAGAAGAAGAGACGTGGTACCCCAACTACAACATAGGAGACAAAGTTTCAAACTCTATTCGAGAGAGTGTGCTTTCCTCATATGCTGCACTTCAGTTGAGACGACACCTAATATCTGGTATATTGATAGTGGGTCTTTGAGCCATATGACTGGAGTTAGAGAGAATATGATTGATCTCAGATAGACATAGGTAAGGATGGAGATTTATTTTGGAGATGACTTCTTGGTTAGAGTTGTTGGGATTGGAATTGTTACCTTTCAGAGAGATAACATGCCACCAATATCGTTCATGGACGTTCTTTATGTCCCTGGGCTGAAGAAGAATTTGATTTCAATTTATACCCTCCAGGATAGAGGTCTTGAGGTGACCTTCAGGGGAACCGGGGTACTCATTCACCCTAAAGGGTTTTTGATTGCCTCAGGACAAGTGATTGGAGTGAGGAATGGGAAACTATTCAGATTTCTTTTTCAGCCTCTCCATGCATTGGCAGTGAGCAACGACAACAACAAACATACATGTGAGTTATGGCATCATTGGATGGCCCATATACATCATGGATCTCTCAGAGGACTAAGAGAGGTTGTGACCAGAGTGCCACAGATCAGTACAAAGCATCATGATGTTTGCAGAGGGTGTGCGCTTGGTAAGTTTACCAAGGCCTCGTTCCCCAATAGTGACACTAGGTCCATTGGGATACTAGATTTAGTACACACAGACGTTTGTGGTCCCATGACTTGGAAGTCCTTGAGTGGTTGTGAGTACTATCTCACATTCATTGATGACTACTCAAGGAAGACTTGGATCTATTTCCTAAAGGCCAAGACTGAGGTCTTCAAATAGTTCCAGGAGTTCAAAGATATTGTGGAGAACCAATCTGGAAAGAGGATCGAAGTCTTTCATTCGGATAATGGGGGTGAGTATTCTTCCAGACAATTCATAGACTTCTGTTCCCAGCATGGCATTAGAATAAAAATGACCGTACCATACAACCCCCAACAGAATGGGGTTGCTGAGAGGAAGAATCAGGCTATCACCGGTGCAACGAGATCCATGCTGCACGATCAGAGTTTTCCTTTGTACTTATGGGAAGAGGCGAGTGCTACTGCATTTTACCCACAGAACATAATCCCCCACTTGATATTGGGGAAGATGACTGATGAGGAGGCCTTCATTGGTAGGAGGCTCGATGTTGAGCACACCAGGATATTTGGGTGCTTGACCTATTCTCAAGTCCCCTCGAAGAAGAGGAAAAAGATAGACCCCACAACCCAGCATGGTATTCTAGTTGGATACTTAGAGATGTCTAAAGTCTATCGTATCTACATTCCACCACTTAGGAGATTGGTGGTGAGAAAATATGTCATATTTGAGGAGGATAGGGATTTTCAGTGATCTCTTGAGTTGAGAGTCAGTGTTGAGTATGATGCAGAGGCACCGATTGATGCCTCAAAGGGAGCACATCCTCAGGTTTCCGGTATGCTAGTATCAGGGGTGACAGGGTCACCATGCACAACTTCAGGGTCACAGTCAGAGGGTGTTCATTCAAATGGGGCAAAGGCTTTAGGTTCTCAGAGTGTTGAGATGAGTCTTAAGGCAGTCACTCTTGGGAAGAGAGACCTTACTTCTCCATTGACCACTTCAGGGAAGAGGGGACCTAGATGGTTTCAGGAGACCTTGAAGGAGGCTAGAGAGAATGTAGAGGAGCCCAAGAGCCAGATTAGAGAGAGTAGACCTCCAGTCAGATTTGGAGCATATTTGGCACTAGTGAGGAGTATCACAGATACTAATACATAGACATTTATGTAGGCAGTGGACCAACAGGTCTGGAGAGAGGCCATGGTAGAGGAGTATGACTCCATTGTGAGAAATGATGTTTGGGAGGTGGTTTTGAGGCCAATGGGGAAGTCAGTTGTGACTTCCAGGTAGTTGTACAAAACCAAGTATGTTGTAGATGGCAGCATAGAGAAACATAAGGCCCGTTTTGTGGCGTGAGGATTTTCTCAGATAGAGGGAGTCGATTATGATGAGACATTCACACCAGTTGCGAGATACACCTAGATCAGGAGCATTATTTCCATAGCGATAGAGATGGGTTGGAGCATTCACCAGATGGATGTGAAGACCACATTTCTGAATGGATTTATAGATGAGGAGGTGTACATTGAGCAGCCATAGGGGTTTGAGGTGAGTGAGAGGGAGACTCATGTGTGTCTTTTGAGAAAGGAACTTTATGGTCTGAAGCAAGCTCCCCGAGATTGGTATTCATGGATTGACACATACTTGCTTCAGATGGGCTTTGAGAAGAGGGATGTTGATCCTAACCTCTATTACATCATTAGAGGTGAGCACACGCTCATTCTCATTTTATATGTGGATGAATTGTTCATCACAGGATTCGAGGATCTCATTGTTGAGTGCAATCTGGGACTTGCATCAGAGTTTGAGATGAGTAATATTGGATTGATGCACTATTTTATGGGTATGGAGGTATGGAAGGAGGAGGGTCACATATTTCTTGGGCAGGGGAAGTATGCTATAGATATTATGAACAGATTTCAGATGGAAGACTAGAGACATATGTCTACACCCATGATTACCAATTGGAAGAAGCTCAGTGCTTCAGATTCCCAGTTGGTAGATGCTACAATTTATAGGAAGTTGATCGGTTCACTCATGTATCTAGTTAACACCAGACCATATATCTGTTTTGTCGTGAACACTCTCATCCAACATATGGTAGAGCCAAGGAGTGTTCACATGATTGGGGAAAAAAATGTTTTGAGGTACATTTTTGGGACAATTGATTATGGACTAGACTATATCAGAAGTGATGGGGTCAGTTTGGTTGGCTATACAAACTCAGACTGGGCGGGATGTGCTACTGATAGAAAAATCACATCAGGGTGTTACTTTGGTTTGGGGTCGGGACTTGTTTCCTGGTTCAATCGAAAGCATAAGTCATTTTCTTTGAGTTCAACCGAGGTAGAGTACATGGTGTCCAATCAGGCTAGTTGTGAGGCCATTTGGCTTCATAAGATGTTGGTAGGATTATTTGGTCAGGAGATGCCACCGACCATCATACACTGTGATAATCAAAGTTGTATCAAACTCTTTGAGAATCCAGTTTTCCATGACCATTCGAAGCACATTGAGATCCAGTATCACTTCATATGTGATTGGGTTCAGGGAGGCATAATGCAGTTGCAATACATATCGACTGACGAGCAGATTGAAAATATACTCACCAAGGCCCTGCCAAGGGGAAAACATGTCTACTTCAGAGACAAGATGGGCTTAGTGAGGAACACCTTCCTCGGTAAGAGGGAGTGTTGAGATTATGTACCTTGGGAGGTGTTCCCCATGTGTTTGTGAGCTCCTAAACACATGTGTGAAGTACTATGTACTTTATGCCTTGTACTTTATGTCTAATTTAACTTTGACTTAAGAGATTTAAGTCAAAAGTGAAATTTTGTCATTTATGCCTAAAATGACTATTAATTCACTTTGTGGGTGAATTAGGAGACATAAAGTGAACTTAAACCAAAGTGGGTTTTTGAGTGATATTCTTTTTGAGTGATCTCAACCTTTGATTAGATGGGAGATGGGATGATCTCAACCATTGAATTCTTAGGTTTCCTTATGGAGGTTCAAGAGGGGTGCAAAGGGCAAAGGAGAGCTCATAACTTCATTTTCTCACTTGGAGAGTTTGAGAGAGAGATTTGGCATGAAGTTTTTTGCATTGGATGAGTCTAGCTTGGGCGCTCCCTTCTATGGATTTATCCATCAGGATTAGATCTTGGTTTATTTACTGAGGAGCTTCCATAGTTGAGGAGGTCGCACTTGTTGAGAAGGAAACATCAACAGTGGGAAGGTCTTAGACTTGTCAGATTGCAGTGGGATCAATTTCAGAGGGAGGCCACACTTCAGTATGAGAGTACCGTGGAGGGGTTTCCTATTCAAAGCTCACATTTGGAATTTGGATAAGTTTCAATGGTCTTGGCATCATTTCTGAGGAGTGCAACATCCTAGGGCGCACCTACTTGTTTTGGATTTGTATTTCAACTTGGATCAAGCTGCTATTGTATCAAGTTCATCTATATTTTGTACTTGATGTATTCCACCATCTATTCTCCTCATATATAGACATATATTCCAAACTGGTTTTCCCCGGGGGGGTTTTATCCAGGGCCATGTTGACCAAAAATACTTGTGTACATTTTCATGTGTGTTAGAGTGTAGAACTGCTTTATTTTCAGCTGTAAATATCTCTAGGTGTGTTACATTTATTTTAGTATGCATGTGCTAACCCTTGGTGACTAAAACTACATGCTAGAGCACCTAAAATTGTGAATGTAACTGTAACAAATCATCAAGAAGTTCCTGAACTATTGGCTATCCTAAAACAACAACAATACCTTCATTGACAGTTAAAACTTAGAGCCAACTTGAGTTCAAAGACATACCTAGTTGGCATCTTGATAGGACATGGAAAATCTTCAGAGAAATCATCTCCTTAGTTATCCCTAGAAGTTGGGGATAACACTCCTGAAATATTTTCCTTTTATAAAAAATGAACAAGTGAATATTCAAAGGTACCTGAGTGGATTTCCATCATTTATTAGTGATAAGATACAATATTATGATCCCAAGACATTGGAACAAACTATAAGGAGAGATAAATGTCTCTATGATCAACAAAGGGGAAGACTGACTTTCCAAAAGGCTTTTGAAGACAAGATCAAAATCAAGGTGGAACATAGGAAGAAGGGGACTAAGCCACCATTTTTTAGAAATACCGCGTAAGGAAAACCAATTTCCACAGAGCCTAGAATGACTAAGGTAATGGAAACTAGTCCAAGGAAACAACCAATGAAGTGTTGGGGTTGCGACAAAAATCATATGTTTAGAGATTTCCCTCAAAGAGGTGAAAAAACAAGGATTGAACACAATGTACGAAAAGTTGCAACAGTTGAAGACATGGGTAGAAGTGTACCTAGAAGTTACATAGCCCTGGACAACAAGTAAGCTGAGTTTCAGTTGCACATTATCGAGGTGGAAGGTAAGATTAATGACCAACCCATTGCTATTTTAATTGAGTTAAGAGCTAGTCATAATTATCTATATCCTAAAATGGTGGAAGTATCCAATTTTCGAGAAGCAAACTTGAAAAACCTTGGTTGGTGCAGTTAGCTACAGGGGAAAAAAGGAAAATTAATGAGATGGTCAAGGCATGTCCAATGGAAATGAATGGACTGTGCACAAAATCTGATTTGAATATCATACCTTTGGGATCGTATGATTGCCTCATTGGCATGGATTGGTTGGACCAACATCATGTTGTTATAGACCATTATAATAAGGCATTTACTTGCCTGGATGAGCAAGGAAATTTGAGAAGATTTTAAGGCATTCCAAGAGTTGTGACTATTAGAGAAATTTCAGCCTTGCACTTGAAGAAAAGCTACAGGAAATAATGTCAAGTATTTGCAGCGCACATGAAGGACACACCCATGGATAAAGTGCCAAGTGTTGAAGAAAACAAAGTACTAAAGGAATTTGAGGATGTCTTTAAAGACATATCGAGGTTGCCACCGAAAAGAGATATCAACTTCTGTATAAATCTGACGTCGGGGGAAGCTCCTATATCCAAGACTCCTTATAGGTTGAGTACGCCATAATTGAAGGAGTTGCAGATGAAAATTGAAGAGCTTATGAAGAAGGGGTATATACGCCCAAGTGTGTCACCTTGGGGCACGCCAGTTTTATTTGTGAAAAAGAAGGATGGTATGCTAAGACTCTGCATTGAGTTCATGCAGTTGAATAAGGTAATAATGAATAACAAGTATCCTTTTCCAAGGATAGATGACCTGTTTTATCAACTAAGGGGCGCGAGGATATTTTCCAAGATTGATCTCAGATATGGATATCACCAAGTGAGAATAAAAGAGGAAGACATCAACAAGAATGCCTTCAGAAAAATGTATGGTCATTACAAGTTTAYAGTGGTGCCATTTGGGTTGTCAAATGCACGAGACATCTTCATGTGTTTAATGAATAAAGTTTTCATAAGTTATTTAGATAAATTTGTCATTGTATTTCTGGATGACATACTTATTTACTCAAAGTCAAAATAAGAGAACGAGAAACACTTGAGGATGGTGTTGCAAGTATTGAGGGAGCATCAAATTTATGCAAAGTTGAGCAAGTGTTCATTTTACCAGAGGTAGATTCATTACTTGGGTCATATCATTTCAGAAGAAGGAATAACTTTGGACCCAACGAAGATAAAATCCATTGGGGAATGGAAAACACCAAGAAGTGTCACAGAAGTGAGATCCATTATGGGACTAGCAGGGTACTACATAAGGTTTATTGAAGGATTCTCAAATATTGTGCATCCAATCACATCCATGTAGAAGAAATGTGTGTGATTTGAAGAGGAGTTTTCAACACTTGAAGAGTTTGTTGACAAGTGTGCCAATTTTGAGAATTGTTGATCCTGATGTAGACTTCGTTGTGGGCATGAATGCATGTAAGATAGGACTTGGTGGAGTCTCGAGTCAGAATGGACACGTGATATGCTTCGAATAAAGGAAGTTTAAAGAGCCTGAAAGACTCCATGCTAATCATGAATTAGAATTGGAAGCTATAGTGAGTGCCTTAAAGATGTGGTGACATTATCTCATGGGTAAAATATTTGAGCTGATAACAGACCATTGTGGTCTGAAATATTTTTTTGGACAACCAAGTTTAAATGCCAGACAAAGCAGGTGGTTAGAGTTCCTCAATGAGTATGAATTTGACATAAATCATATCAGAGGAAAATAGAACAAGGTGGTTGACACACTCATCAGGAGGGTGCATGAGATGCATGCTACAACCATTAGCATGTACCAGACAGATTTGTGCGACAAAATTTTAGAAGTCACCAAATCCGATTTGTGCTATGTGGACATAAAGGAGAACTTACACCAATGTATGTCACATTATAAATTTGAAGGTTATGAGTTGAGAGAGGATTGAGAGAGGATAGGATCCTCATGTACAGGTGTAGATTTTATGTGCCAAATGTTTAGGAGTTGAAAAGCTTGTTATTGTCAGAGATGCATAAGGTTCCTTATGTTGGACATCAAGGTTACAAGAAGAAAATTGTCGCAATCAAGAAGAAATACTATTGGCTAGGTATGAAAAATTAAGTTGTTGATTTTATTGCTAGATGTCTCTAGTGTCAGAAGGTCAATACTGAGCACAAACATCCAGCTGATTTTCTACAGCCTTTTCCCATTCCTGAGTGGAAGTGGAAAGTTATAACGATGGATTTTATAACTATGATTCCCAGATCAGCCAAGCAACATGATTCTATTATGGTGGTGGTGGAAAAGATTACTAAAGATTCCCATTTTATTCCAGTGAATTCAACGCACAAGGAAGCTGCAATTGCTAAGATATACATGCCATAAATTCCTAAATTGCATGGTATGCCTAAGGAAATTGTGTCTAACAAAGATTCCAAGTTCAATTCAAATTTTTGGAAGGGATTATTCAAAGGAATTGGTACACGTTTAAACTTTAGCACACCATATCACCCTGAGACATGGAAAAACAAAGAGGGTAAATCAGGTAATAGAAGATATGATGAGGATATATGTGATGGATAAGCCATCAAAATGGGAAGACTACTTGCATTTGGTAGATTTTGCTTACAACAATGGATATCAATTATATTTAAAGATGAGTCCATTTGAAGCACTATATGGTAGAATGTGCAACACACTTGTGAGTTGGGATAACCCAACAGACCACGCAATAGTTGGGCCAGATCTTATCCGGGAAATGGAAGAGCAGATGGTAAAAATAAATAAATTTTTAAAAACTTCCCAAGTTAGACAGAAAACCTGCGCAGATAAAGGCCAAATTTTAGAGAATTTAAAGTGGGTGACCATGTGTTCCTAAAAGTAAAATCAAGACAAAGTTCCCTTAAGTTGGGGAATTTCTCTAAGCTAGCAACATGATATTGTGGGCCATTCGAAATCCTAGAGAGGATTGGGCCTATTGCATACATGCTAACTCTACCAATACCCTTGAGTATTCATAATGTATTCCATGTTTCTTTACTTAAAAAGTATGTACTTGATGCTAATCATGTCACTGATTGGAATGCGATTCAGGTGGAGAAAGAGGGTGACTTATGAGTTCAACCAATGTGCACATTGGATCAGAAAGTCAAGATTCTCCAGAATCACGCAGTAGGACTGGTAAAGATCCAGTGGACCTGTTACAGTCCCGAGGATGTTATGCGGGAAGAGTATCCACATCTCTTTGAATACTTTTGAAAGTTTTGAGTATACATGTGTATGCAATGCACTGAGGATAATGCATAAATAAGGGGGAGGGGAATGTAATACCCCTAGGCCGAACCCCAAGTGTGTGTGTGTGTGTGTGTATAAGCTGGTGAGTTGTTGGTATCAAGTCTTGGATTTAGTTTTGTGCGTGCATTACATAGTTTGGTGATTGTGCATCAAAGAAATAATGCACACATTTTATAGTGTAGCACACACTTGTGTAAGTGTGTGAGGATGGCACACCAAAAGAAGATCCTAGAGTCTTGCACACATTGGATTAAGCATACAATTTTGAGGCTAGAGAGCCTTTGTATATATGGTTGTATTTTAAGGCTAGTGAGCCAGGATGCAAAAGGCCAGTGCGCCTACATTGTAAATGTAATCACACTCAATATTGTTAATATAACCACATTAGTGTGCATAGACTCAACTCAAATGAAAAAGAGACAGCTGTAAACTCCACGGAAAAGGAAAAAGGGGAAGCTTAAGTAAAGGGAATATTTTATCAATATTTTCGGAAGTTTAATTTATGGTAAGTATTTTATCCTAAGTTCCCAAGGGTAGGGAACGAGTCACCAAGTGGCTAAATCTAATTCTGAAGGTGACACGTGTTGAGTTGAAGACATGCAAGATGTTTTGCCGACCTTAGTGTAATTCGGGGAATATCACTCATTCGAGGATCATTTAGACGAATTTTCCTCTGCGAAGGAATACATATTTTGCTGTAACTTATTGTCATTTTTGCTTAAATATGTGCTTGTGAAGGCTTGTTTAATGTCAAAGAGGTAGGTTTTCAGGCCCATGAGCACTCTCTCTAGGTGAGAATTTGTTGGGAAGTGTTCCTTGGTGCATTGGGCATTAGATACATGACTATGAGACTTCTTGTCTGACCTGTTGCTGAAGCCCTGGAAGGGAAGTGGGGAAGCCGAAGGACTGTTGAGAAGAGAAGGGGCAGACTTCTTGGGGTGGGACATGCATGTGGGGAATGAGGGAATGTAGGCTAGTTACATCAGTCGACACCTTGGACCAAGTCTTTTGTTGAATATCATACCATAGCCCGATGATAGGAACCCTTTTGCCTATGGATTTTAAGCCCAACTCGGGGTGACCTGTCACTGAAATATTATTAGTGACAAAGTCTATGGCTGGGAGGAACGCTTGAGTCCTACATGAAATTGGTGTTTTTTCATAAGAGACAAGTGTCCTTCACATGATTATTTAATTACTATGTGCTCTAATGTTATATTTTAAATGAGTTGATCTTCTGTATGAATTTGCATATGCATATTTTGGTTAATACTGTGCAATGTGGTATGAATCGCCTAGTGCGCAGTTAAGTAGTCCGCACACACAAAGTGATAGAATCTGTGTGCAACATTGGATTGATTACGCATGCAATAGTACTTTATGTGTAGAGCATTGTGTGCACAACAATATATATGTGTACTAAAGGGACAAAGCGCGCTGAGGATTTGTGACATTTATTCCACTGCTATGATTGTATTAAAAGAAGTGTAATAGTAGAGAGAGACTCGACACAAGTCTGGGCACAATACCTTAAGGTTGTGCTTAGTGAATCTGGTCTACTTGTAACAAGGAGTGTTATAAGTAGTATCCAGGCACTAGGAATTTTGTAGTAGCATTTTCTAATAGTGAGCTTAGGCTGCTACAAAGAATATCCTAGATACTAAAGTTGAGATGGTGTGACATGGACCATCTTGGAAGGTTGGGGAAGTTACATAAGGGGTATGTATTTGAATATATAGACTCCTGATTTTAAACCAGAAAATTATGTTCCTTCTTCTCTCCTGATGTGGGTTCATTTTCCACACCTGTGACTACATTGTTGGAATGAAGATGTAACACATTTCATTGGTAATACTATTGGTAGGTATATCGATATATCTGAGCCTCGAGATGGTATGTTTGGTTGTGCTCGTATTTTTGCTGAAGATGATTTAAAAAATGGTTTACCTGAAGCAATGTAGATAACCCTAGACAACTAGAAGCATATACAACTTGTGGAATGTGAACAACTTCCTTTTAAGTGAAAATCATGCCATGAGTATGGGAATTTTGTGAAGGATTGCAAAAAAAAATGCTTAGGTGGAGCAAGCAGTACAAGATAAGGAAGTTCAATGGAAACATGTCAAAAAGAAAAAAATCAAATGTGAAGCAGGTTGCCACTACCTCGAATCCTAATCAACCACAAAAAACAATGGGTCTATTTGAACCATCTGGATATAGATAGGCAATAGGGAAAACACAATCACCAACACCAAGGTTGAGCCACCCTCAAGAATCCACAAGGAAATCTCCATGGTGACCAAAGGAGGGAAAAACAAGTTTATTGGTAAATAGGTATGAATTTCTGGCACAAGAATAATTTGTTCCTATTATAGAGAATACAATTGTCCCTCCATATATCTCAAGAAATCCAATAGAAATTCCAATACTATAGGAAAACCTAGAAACATTACCTTCTTCGGGATAAGAGAGCAATGTATTTGATCATGAGGAAGAGAATGAACCTTTCCTAGAAAAGGTTATGTGTTCAGCTGGAATCATTACATGGAAACAAGATCAATATTATTCTAAATGTGAGGAGGGGGATGAGGCAGTAGAAGAAAAACTCCCCAGAAATACAAGAAGGAAACCAACAAAGGAACAAAGGGAAGAAATAACAAATAAAGAAAGGAATTGGGCACCCAAATGACCATTGAGAACTCCTTAGGTTCAGGTTTAAAAAACAATAGGAACTTAGGGGTCCCAAACCCATCATTTGGAAAGAAACAAAAATCAACAGGTGAGTAATGATTGCAGTCTTCTGGAATTGCAGAGGTATGGGTAGTAGGATCAACGTAGAAGATATAAATTTTTTAATAACAATAGAAAATCATACTTTCATCCTCATCCAAGAGACAAAGCTAGAGGATATGGAAGCAATCAAAGTTTGTAAATCACAATGGAAAAATAGTGAAGGGAAATCAATCAGTCCCAGAAGATCTTCAAGAGGTCTATGCTTGGTTTGGAAGAGTCTTTTACTACATTTGGAATTCTCATTTCATACCCAACATTGGTTGTTAACAAGTTTTATGGATAAGAAATCAAGGGAGAAAATCAATATCATAAATGTTTATTGTTGGGAATGTTATATTCTTAGCAATGGATATTTAGTCAACCAACTGACTAATCAAGGATGATCAACTGGGGAATGGATCGATTGACGGTCAAGTCAAGTTGATGGTCGATGGATGGTCGATAAGATGACCTGATTGGAGGTTGAATGGATAGTCAACTGGCATTCAACATGAGGTCGAAATGGTAACCGACTAAGGATCAACCAGATGATCGATTGGTATCGGATTATTAGTGCACTGGTTTGTAGCTAACTGATGTTCAAACTGGGGGTCGAAACTTGTAACAAAATCCCAAGATTTACAGAATTGTAGCCAATCATCTTTTTGGATTTGTAACCATTTTATGAACCATGAATTAGGGTTTTACATGTTGTATATGCCTATAAATAGTGCATTATGTAATACTGAAAGATGGATATTGATAAGCATATGCCTCAGTAGAGAGAGTTATGAGTCTGTAATGGTCATGAAGATGTAAACCAAATGGTTGTACGGTTGTGCTTGTGGTAAATCAAGATAATAGGATGATGAATTGTGTCTTAGGTGTGTACCAAGGTTAGTCATGTAACTGTTTATTCACTAAATGAATAAGACAATAAGGATCAAGAGTCACTCAAGGAATTCTAGTTTTTTCGGTTAAGGGTTTCCAGTGTAATATTTGGTATTATGTATGATTTCCAATGTTTACTTTCTAGTTTAATTATGTCTTCTCTCTCCTGTTTGGTTTAGTGTTTCTAACAAGTGGTATGAGAGCTCATTTTATTGCTCTGTTTCAAGTGGTATCAAAGCAAGGTTAAGAAGATATTGGATTTGAGCTAAACCCAGGTTCAGTGGGATTTGTAAGGTAGTAATTCATTCTCGAAAGAATGGCAAGAAATTCTAGGTTTGAGATTGAAAATTTTAATGGGAAATTTTTTGAGTTGTGGAAGATTAAAATTGAAGATATCCTTGTAGATCGAAAACAATGATTCGATGTGGATCCCAAAGCAATTCCGACATGCATGTCGATGGAATATTGGGATAAAATCGATATGAAGTTGAGGACTACGATTCAACTGTCTTACAGATTCAATATTGTTGAATGTATCAGACGAAGACAATGCAAAGAAATTGTCGGATAAGTTAGGGAACTTGAACCAATCGAAATCCTTGGTAAAAAAATTGTTTCTTTAGAAGAAACTGTACCTTCTGAGCATGAGTGATGGTATCTCAATAACAGAGAACCTAAATGCATTCAATACTGTGCCAAGTCAGTTATTGTCTATGGATATCAAAATCATTGAGGATAAATGTATCAGTCTATTATGTTCTTTGCCAAATTCATGGGATAGATTAGTCATGGCTATTGAGAGTAATTCAACCACATTAACACTTGAATATGTGGTTGCATCCTTGTTTTAAGAGGAAATGAGGTGGAAGAACATGGAAGGATTGAACAAGGATTGCTTGGTGGTGAGAGGTCAACCGATCGATAGATGAAAATGTAAATTCTCTGGTAGAAAGTTTAAGTCGAGGGGTAGATCTAAATCCTTGGTTCAATCGATGAGAATATGATGGAAATGCGGTAAAGTTGGGCATTACAAAAGGGATTGCTAGTTGAAGTTTGCTGAGAAAAGTTAGGGATCTGATGAGAATCAGTCGATTGAAGGAAAGACTTCACTAGACAAAGGAGGGGACATGTATTTGGCATCGACCAATACACAGTCAAATCATGATGTTTGGTTGACTGAATCAAGTGCATCTTTCCATATGACACCTCATAGAGAATGGTTCTATAAATATGACAAGTATGAAGGAGGAGATGTATTCTTGGGGAACAACTCGAAAACTAAGATTGTTGGATGAGGTAGAGTCTGATTGATGCTAAAGGATGGGAGGAGTAGAATTCTTCCAGGTGTCCTACATATTCCAGGTTTGATAAGAAATTTAATATCTGTCAGCAAAATGAGTGATGAAGGTGTGCACACTACATTTGAGAATTATTCAAGTAAAATGGTTAGGGGAGCGATGGTCTTGATGAGAGGAGTTTGGATTGGAACCCTATACAAATTTTTGGGGAGTGTTGACTCGACAGGATGAAATAGTATAGTTTTTCCTGAAGTTGACTCGATTGTAATCGACTCAACTATTCCTCGTCTAATCAACCCAACCATGTTTTATCACCAGAGGATGAGACATGTTGGAGAAAAATGACTTCGACCTATGCACAACAAAGGTATGGTCGAAGGTTTCCCTAATTGTACTTTAGAAGTCAATTTTTTGTGAACATTTCATTTATGGAAAACAAAATCATGTGAGGTTCCCATCCAGAGCTACAAGGGAAAAAGGGATTCTGAAATTGATACAGAGTGATGTGTTTGGGTCTGCACTGGTCCTTTCACTAGGAGGATCTCTGTATTTTGTCTCCTTCATAAATGATTTCTCTAGGATTACATGGCTATATTTCCTAGGAAATAAATATAAGGTTTTCACTAAGTTCAAAGAGTTTAAATCTCTTCTGGAAAACCAAAAAAACAAGAAGATCAAGGTGCTGAGAACTGAAAATGAAGGTGAATTCCATGGTAAGGAATTTGAGCAGTTTTGCAAGCATGTGGTATAGCACACACAAATTCCACTCCATACACCTTGTTAGCACATATGATGAACTCTAGTTTTTAGTGCCATCAAATCATCAAGAAACTCTAAAGGGTCGTTTTCAAAAGGAGGGTTTATCATTTTATATCTTCTTTTTCTTTTGTAAAGAAGGCATTGTAGACTGGTTCAACTCGCTACAAATTGTAACTGGCGCTGCAGACTGTTTCACTAAAAAACCTTTGAAGAGGTTAATGGTGGAAGCTTAAAGGGATGATAGGCTTGGTTCTTTGAAATAGGGAGTGAGCTTTGATGTCAAGTACTTGTTTCATGTTTTACCTAAAATCCTATTGTCAAAACCCTACTCACTGCAAACCCGAGTTGCTGCAAACTCCAAATTCGCTGCAAATTGCGCTACAAATCCTATATTTTACACATTTACTAAAACCCAAGATGACCTCGATTTCACTTAGGTTTGAAAAAAATCACCTCACTCAACACCATATTTCTCTCCTTACCTATGAAATTGCAAATCTTTTTGATGAAACCCTAGACTAAAAATTCGTTGCTGCAAATTGTCAATTCGTTGCAAACTGAGAAATTGTACTGCAAACCCTCTAGTTTACAGAGTCACTTGGAAATTTGTCTATTGGAGGTTTCTTTCAGTTTTAGGTTGTTATCTTTACCTCCATTTATCAGTTTCAGTCTCTTTCAGTTTCTACACTGTTTCTTTAAGCACAAATCCTTTTTCCAACAAACCCTTATTCTTATAATTCAAACAACAAAACCTAAATTGTCAAGTTTCCATCACTTACTCTGGTAGCAACTATTATCAGAGGGAGGTTTCGATTTAGTTTTCATGGATACTCACCAAAGGAAGAAGTGAAACCATTAAAATAATAGATGTGCCACCATTTTTTTTTTGCAGTAGTATATTAGTTTTTTCATGGTTCCTCATATATGTTGGTTCACAACTCTAAAGAACATTTTTGTCTTATGATGTTCATGATTTTGTTCACTTGTTGTTTTTGGGAGTCATCCTGCATTACTCATAGATTATACAATGCACCCACAAAGGTTTGAATCTTGTCTCCATGATTTTTACATCAATTGTAGTAATCAAAAGAAAAAATGACAACTACATGAAAGTTTGCAGCGCATCCTGCAGAGGCGCCGCAAACTGCTAAATTGAAACAATTTACAACAAATTAGTACACAAAGGAATCATATTTTCATCATAACTTTTAAATGTCGATTTTGGTTCTTCTAAAATATTTTGTAGATATGAATCATAATATCATTGACTTGCTGACAAAAAATCACCCCGACCCAGTTCGTCATTTGGGAGAAAAGCTAAAAACATCACCTACAGGAAAGTTTGCAGCGAATCCTGAAATTGTGTTGCAAACTCTAACAATTTGATAAATTTGAGCTGTAGGAGGGATGCCACATGTCTGAGGGGGTATGAATGGTTTAATAAGAGGTATTTGAACATGAGGGACATGTGTTCTATCACCAGATCAAGAAACATGACCTATTTCAAAAGGCATTTATCACAATAGACAAGATCCAAAAAAATATGATCTAGGTGGATTTTTTGTTTCACCTTGTTATAACAACTCCTAGAGAAAATGTAATCCAATGCATCCACTTGGGATTCGACCTCTTTAGATTAGTAATGAATGATACACTATAGATAGAAGTTTTTTTTGTTTATGAAATGGTTGAGTTCATGATCCAAGAGAGGAGACAGATTGATCAGGAGCAGTTTAGATGCTTATTTGTAAGCCCAAGGGCATGTTTGCAATCACATTTTCTGCCATTAAAGATTCATGAGAGTTGTTTATCAGATTGTCTTCTTTGCTTTCCATTTCTTTTGTCATCCTCTTGCTTGAATATACTACAGGTATTGAAGATCAATCACTGTCCATGGGTAGGAGAATTCATGAGATGCAAAGGATTTGCAGTGATTGCATCCTTTCATGATTTATGCTCAAGTATTCTTTTAATTCATTTTGCAAAGAGGACCATTGCTTGATGAATATTCTTCTTAGTGTCAATTGCTTGATGAATATTCTGCTTAGTGTCATCTACTCCATTCTTATTTTCATCATTATATAGGCCTTTTTTCTAGCATGCAACTTGATTTCCTTTGATCTCTAGGGTGTTTATGACTCCATGCCAATGGAATGTCTCTACAAACAATCTATTGCCCTCTTTCTTGCTCTTTCTTGTTGATCCACCAACCATAAATTTGATTTAATTATTCAAATTATGATGGGTATTAGGATTACACCTACAATAGTCTAGGTGTGACTTCTAGTGCTAACATTTTTGGCGTCGTTGCTGGGGACGAAGTTGAATATTTTACCTGGGAGAACGAAAATGCTTAGATCCAGTCTTTGATGGTGAACAAAGGATGCTGAAACAATACAGACTCCATCATTCACTTGATGACTCCATGAAGGACAGATCCAATGGCGACTCCAAAATTTCAGAATGTCAAAGGCATTTGCTGCTGTTTTGGCTTGGAGGTTTGCACCCCTTAACTTTTTTACAGTTCCAAGTTTCCCACATCCAATACCTCATGTATTAGAATGGAGAGATTTTTTGTCTGTATTCAGAGAAAGGAAGGAGGATAATCCTGCACAACACTTCATTATGTTTCATCAATGTATGGATCAGTTAGATATACATCATGAGGATGTGCTCATGAAAATGTTCATGCATTCACTAGAAGGAGATTCTTGAGGATGGTATAGATATCTTCCTCCCTCAAGTATTTCATCATTACAAGAGTTTCATACCATATTTCATCATCATTTCAAAATATTTTATGCAACTGATCTTCTTTTTGAAAACTGTTGTAAAGAATTGATTTCTACATCCAACATTCATTTAGTAATTCTTCTGGTTATAAGGATGTTTAAATGTGTTGAACCTGCACATAATAGATTTAGCTAAACAATAATACACACATTTGGAGAGAGAATTGGAGAAATAAGAAGAAGGAGAGAAAGAATTCTCATTAACTGTTGTGAATAATGAATAATTTACAGATGATATACTCTATATATCTCAATGAGTTCGACTTGAGGTGAACCAATGCACCATAGTGGTGGTATAGAGTGATCTAGACACACACCAGCGGTTACGGGAGTGAACTACCACCTATTCTAGTCTCTCAGGTAGTTACAAGAGTGAACTTCCACCTAGTTGAGTTAACTAGTCAACTAGTCTTCAGTTAACTGATTGAACATAGAATAGTGAGGAGTTAACTTAGGGAATCAAGTCTAATGCACCACTTTGGTGATGATACCAAGGCAAGGTCGAATTAGCATGGTGATGATCCCAATGTTGCATGGTGATGATCCCAATGCAACATCTAAACTCAACTCAACTAGTCAAACTGAAGTGTCAA
>SNQJ01S0003555.1:334672-356677 GCA_010110895.2 Picea sitchensis | reverse complement strand
CTGAAAATATATCATAACTCATACTGTTATCCATCAAACAAACTTGGGTCCATTACCCAAACCTGGGGTCTCCAACTTCTCATGGCCATAACTCTCTAACCGTGAGGAGTTATGTGACGTTTCACATACTACCATAAATGGCATGACAAGACATATCCATATAATATAGTTTCCCTAAAAAATTCATTGTCCTTCATCTCATTATTCCACAATTAAACATGGGTTCTCTTACTCTGCAAAGCGTCTTCCCATGAGGGCTTTCACCATAAGGGGACCACTTTGGAGTTCATCCATATTTACTTCTTATCAACCATGACAACAAAATAATGACTCATATTTACATCAAACAATATTGGGTCCATTACCCAAACCTTTGTGCTACGGGGCTTTCTTCAAGGGTTGACATCAATGACAACCAACCTTAATCAACAATTTGAATGTGTAACATCCAAGTTCAAGATTGCTAGTTTATAAAGAGAACTTAGTGAGAAAAGAGAAGGGTAAAATTCATCTATATATAAACCTATTGGCTTCACATTTGAACATTCTTATTTTGATACCCTAAATTCATAAATTAATTCATCAGGTTTCATTAGGTATATTCTCTGAAACATCATACTATCCTTCAAGTCAAGTAATAGAAGACTCAAGAGTACTGCCATTTCTGTGGAAACTGTGTATGCTATGAACCTTCCTCCTTGTTGATAAGTTGATGTTGGATATATGATCCATTGGTTATTTATTTATGTGAATGTTGTCATAGTTTGCTTCTGTTATTTTTTCTTGTTGATAGACATCTTTTTAAGCCTCTTGTTGACTGCAAAGCCCAATTTCTTGGCTAAAACATACTTAAACAAAGACAAAGAATTTTTTTTCTATTGGCAAATAATGCCAAATGGGAAAAACAAATCTCTGAATTCAGTGACAATCTATGCCCAAGAAAACTACAAAATTTCTATGTGCTTCATATCCACATAAATTCTACACCAATTAGGCTTCACACAGACCATTTTTCTCAATCCATATTTAGGCAAATCTTACATTTATCAAATCTCCAAAGATGACACATCCCTAGCCACTATTTATTAGTATCTGACTTGAAAACCTAATAAAATAGTGAATTTTGACACATCATCTACCAGAAACAACATAACCATTCCACCTTGCCCATTTGTAATTCTATATGCTAAACATGAAATTTCAGCATTAAAACAATTCCAGTTAGTTCTCACCATGAACCTTATGTCGAAAATAATAATAACTATATTTTACCCATTTACATCATTTTTTCTAAAACCCTAGCTTACCTTACACTTTTCTAGGGTAGGGTTGTGTTTTGTCATTTTTCACTCCTTCCCCTCACTCATTTCTTGATATTCCACTTTCCCTTACTCCCCAACATTAACCGCTACCCCCCCTAATTTTTCTCAATAATTTAGGAAACCTCTAACCCATCATTCCACTTCATTTTCCAAAAATCTTTGAAAGCAGATTTTCCAGAAATGACCTTTTTAGTCATTTTTTTCTGAACAGATTGTGGCCAATAAGGGATGAATATTGAGAAACTGGAGGAGGTTTGTGTTCCTAAGATGCCAAATTATAATAGTCTATTTCATATTTTACACAGGTATTACATAATGAGATATATATTCACATCTTCATAGCCTATTTTTTTGACTAAGCAAAGTCCTTTTTTAGACAACATTTTGCAGAAAGTATTGTGAACAACTGGAGAAGAATTTTGGGAAACTGAGAGAGGTTTTGTTAGCACTCCAGGAGTCTCTCTAGGATGTGAATTGAGAGAGCCTAGTAACTTAATAAGAACTCAATAATGTATGTAACAAATGGATAAAAGGTAAACACATCAGATCATTAAAACTTACATGCATGTGACTATAAGGAATCATATCTGCAACAAAAATGACCTCCAAGTAAACAAGACCAGAGAATCAATAATGAAAAAAGGTGTGGGAAGAAATTTTGTGGCTAGATCCAGTCATATATTCTTCAGTGCGACAGTCAACCTCACAACAAGAATTTTTTGTATGTCAATTGATACTCACAACACTAATGCAAAGAATGGAATCATCACTCAATCATTATGTGAAATAAGAAAAAACAATACAGTTAGTCTTCAATATAAGACAAATTTGGATATATTAAGGCATATCAAAGCCACCAGAGGGTATTGATCAGAGAATATGTTAAGGTGAAGTGGATGATGAAAACTAACTATTCCAACAATATCACATCTATCAACAATACATGTGACAGGTCGAATATAACTATAAGTAGACTTGTAACTCTTTGTTTATTTATGCAGAGATAAAAAGACTATTGTCAATCATAAGATAAACAATGACATGAACAAAATCTCAATCTCACATGTACAAAATAAGAAGGAAAAATGAAGGTTTGAACAATATCGAATGATAGAAGCTTATTATTCCAAAATATCTTCAAAAAGTCTTAGACACAAAAGAGTACATATGGATCTTCAAGTTTGAGTCTCCCGGTCTCAACGACTAAAACTCCCCCTCCCTGTTACATTTGAAATAATAGACTAAATAGTCTCAACAATATTTGAATTTTTCTTAGTTTTTAGGAATTAAAAATTATTATTAAACTGAAACAATAAACAATAATATTGAACTAATTGCAATGAATCTGGAACTACTGGTATAAGTCCTTCGAATCTGGATAAAATTAATCTTGCTAAATTATGTAGCTACTTAATTGAATGCATAAAATATGGAGTTTTCCCTTCGACTGATGAATCCCATGCCATCTATGCATTTGATCTTCTTGCTGGACAATTTGAATGGAAAAGTGGATTGAATCCTTAGCTGGATGCACAAAATCTAGAAATGATTTATGCTCAATATAGACTTTGTCACGTATTCCTTGAATGTTGGATTGGTTTTCTTTCTATTTTGGGACTTGATATTCTCAGTTGGCAAATCCCTAAAATCTCGAATCGACAACAACCTTTGTAGTGATGCTCTCCATCTAGCAACAATGTTCACAATTGGATTTTCAACTCCATTTCTTGATGATGGGCTTAGCACATTGTTTCTCATGTAAGCTGTAGCTGACATTCTTTAATCTCATTCTTCTCAAATTTTGTTGGCCATGGTTTCTCATGTTCATCCTTGTCGAGACAAGAGGCCTTCTCTTCTGACCTTGACATAAACTCATTACGATGTGACTTGTATCCATCCACAGGTAGTGTAGAGGAATGAGTAGGACTGAGAGGTATCTCTCCATGAGAAGAATCGTCGAATGATTACTTTTTTTGGGTTTGATGATATACTAAATTTCATTTTGCTGCATGTAGATGCATAAAACTCTAGATCAACTATGTTCATGAACACTTGCTTTAGCTCTTGAAGGCTATATACACCATCACCCCCCATGCAGGCAGTATCATTACCATTGCCTAAAGAAGCTACTTCAGAATGGAACCCACTCATTAATAAATCTTGGTCAAATTCACAAGATGAGGAATTTGTTCCCTTCCAGTGCTTCCCATTGACCTTTTCCTTTTAGCAAGAATTTGATCTCTTATTACTAGTTCTTGGTTTACAATAATCATCACTGACAATGTTCAGAAAAATTTCCTTTAATTCGTCAACGATATACCATCCCCAACAACTTTTTTGTTACCAGGAACGTAAAACTGGGTACTACATAATCCAAAAAAACTATTATCTTTACTGTCTGAGGAACCTCAACAAAACCCTGAACTCCAATGATATGTAAAATCAGATTCCCATAATGGATGATATCATCTCTCTTTTCCTGACATTTTTTTAGTTTCTTGATGTATATCTTGTCTATTGTTGCTGTAGAGGTGGTATTTCTGACCTCACCATCTAAATCAATACTATTTTTATTCCCTGGAGCTGATCTGTCCAACATGGATCCTATCATTCCATCTTTGGGAAATAGGGTTTTTTCTACAATCTCATCAAGTGCTTTTCAAGAAATCGAACAAGTGATGCTTTACGCACTTGTGGTACTCTTGGCATAATTGGATTTGGTTTAGACACTGCGACATTCACCTTTGGATTTTCGTCTAGATTCCTAGAAGCCCCATTATTTTGGTTAGTCTATGAATCTCCAGCACTTGAGATTGTTGTATTAGATTGGCTAGTTTGAACAGTTTCGTGTGAGTTTTGGAAATGTACTTGTAGATTTGTTGGATACAATGCATTTGATAGTCTTGGGACAATAGGTGTGTCTTTCCTATAATGACCATTGGTTTCTACTGAGATTGAAATTGTTGAGCTTTGAGATGGGGGAGTGGTTGTCTTTCCAGACCATAAATTTTCATTGTCAGCCAAAAACATAATTGCTTGAGCCTTGTCTACAGGAACATCATCATATACATTTATTGAGCCAGTATAGAAAATTTTCAACTGTGCACCTGTTGGATTTTCAGAAACACTGGCAATAGCCCTTCAAAACCAAAAACACCCACAGATTTTTCAATCCACAATGAAGCTAAATATAATTTGGCATTCCTGGTATAGTGGTGTTGGCAGAGGCTCCGACAACAGTCATGAAATATTTTTTTCCAGGTAAGGGAATTCCTTGAAATTGTCTTATCAAAGGAGCAGTTGTTCTTGTTGCTTGCTCTCCCTTGAAGTATGCAGGAGAGCCTAAATTAGAAACAAAAAGTGAATGGTTTGGGAAAAGTTCCAACCTTGTCCATGTTATAACCTGAAGAACCTTGTTCATCAAAAGGATGTGTTGAATATGTTATATGAGAGAGACCAAAATTTCTTCTTAATGAACCATTTTACCCAGAGCAATAGTTTCCAGATTCTATAGTATTCCTCATCATAAGATCATGATTAAAGTTTTTTCAATACATTTTGAGTGTTAACAGTTTATCTAAAAAACATATTCATCTAAAATAACCTCTCTCACTTTTAACACAACTATATTGGATTAATATATTCATTCCTAGAGCCCATGAACTCAAATGACAACAAATGCTTTGTTGTGGGCTTATTTTCGTTATGAGAGTTTTGGTCTAGAAATTCTCTTTGATCCCATGGATTTTTATTTTCATAATTTGATGTGTTTCTAGTAAATCCAATTACCTTATTTATTCATGTTACAAGTATTTTCATTGACATCATGAATGTAATTTATTTTGTATCCACTGGCATGTGCTCTCTTGAATGTTTCATGTATTCACTTCTTCCAGTGAAAAGTCTTGATTTCTTTCCTCGAAGTTATCAATTCTCTTTTGCACTGTCGGAAAAAGGATTTGTACAAAATGTGGTATAATCCTTGTAAATATATTGACAGTATATGCCCAAGAAATGCCATTCCCTATCATCAAAACCCTCCTTCTCAAGACACTAACCATGTCATCAAACCACAAAAATACATGGGGTTAGTGAAGAAATTGATAGGATTACCCCTCTCAAAATAGGAGGTAACAAGGCCCAAGTTATATGAATCCAATTGGTTGTATTTGGTGAAGGGAGGATTTATTTCTAATGTACAATGTGTTGAAATCTGGTGCCCTATGACAAGGGATTTTTTGGCAGAGTACCTGAAGAAGGAAACTCTAAGAAAAATAAGGTCTAAATTTTTCTGATTTTACTTCACAGAGGTCATCATATTATAATAATATCATATTCAATGAAAAAGCAAATCCATGAAAATAAATCCCCAATATCACCATGGTAATATCATAAAGTATAAAATCCCCAATAGCACCATAGTAATAGTCACTTGTAATTTCTTTCTATCGCTTCTCACCAACAGTATCCCAGATTTATTATTTTATCGTCTTCCCTTCAACCTATGAGAAAATGTGTTCACATCATACTATATAAAAAACTCCACATAAACTAATACAAAGGTGCATTTTTGTATAAAACAAAAAAAAGCTTCATTGGAATGACAAGTTTACTATACTAATGCATTTTGCAGTGGTTGAGATATAGGATGAAAGATAGTTGTGTTATACTCTATATATTCTACAACATATGGATTCTACCCAGTATTAGAGTTATTGTACCAACAACTATAACAAAAATATGTCATAGAGATCATCCCAACAATCAAATCTATGTCACGTGATTGACAGACATATGAATAAGAAAGTGAATTTTAGTCAATCAACCAAAAAATATGTCCGGTGAAGACTAAAAATGGAATATAAGTTTCAGATACTCTTGTTGGTTGGTGATGTCAAAGACCAATCACATGGAATAAAAAACAACATCATGTAGCTGCAAAGAATATATGAATGTATACAATCTGTCTTACAATTTTATTTTTTCTACTAGAGAACAATACAAATACTTTCTCCAACCTGAAAGTTTAGTTAGTATGACCCAGCGCATAAAAATAAAAATTTGGTTATAATGGTACTTCCAATGTCTGAACTTTCACATAATTTGATTTTAAGAATGAAATTAACAAATTAGATCTTGGACATCACAATGTATATGGATTTAAATTATTCTGAAAAAGGGTCCACGCCACAATTATTGACCCTAGCAAAGGCCACTTCCTAAAGAGTACCATATTTATATAACTTTCAGTCTCATTTAGCTAAAATTTGAAGCTAAATGGACTTGAAGATTGGGCAGATTGAGTTCAAAATATAAAATTTAAAGAAATAATCCCCTACTCTATATTGCTGATGCAGGCAAAAGAAAAAACATTCAACAAATACTTTAATCCATAAATTAATCATTCATAAGATAGAAAATGAATAAGTTTTAGCAGCTAGGAGTGGTTAGAATCATCAAGCTTTGCAACCAAAAATTTCACCAAAGATGTTTCCAATTGGATGGAAAAATGGTTTATAGAATTAGAGTGCCTAAATGATGGACATGAACAAAAGAACATTTCAAGACATGAGAATAAGATGCCATTAAAAAAAAAAGGAAAATATCATCAATTGCAGCCTAGTACTAGTACCACCAGGTTCTCTTTGGAGCCTTGGAACAAATAAAGAATCCTCACGTTTAGAACAAATTATTACCAATTCAGAAGTGATAATTGCAGATAGACATTTTGAAAAATACTATGGGAGAAAAGAATATGTTAATATTGTTACTCAATAAATTTTGAGGAAGAGCAACATACAGTAACGAGATATTTAACATATGACCAAACCAGGAAAAAACATACTTGTATCACCACCCCATAAGAAAACAACATATACAAAAAAACTGGACACTAGGAAAACTAATACATGCTAGAAAGTCATTATATAAATTATAAAACTTAGAAGGAAACTTAACCTTATACTACAACATAGATTAGAGACGATGTTAAATATTCAATTCCAATACACTTCATGCTACTATGATTTGCAACATATAAGTTTATTTTTTATTTTGAGATGGTGAAGCCTAGGGATTCATCTTATTGGACACCCATTGGAAACCTATGTTCGAACTTCGTACTATGGTTTGGGAGGTTTGCATGGGTTGCTTAAATATTTTGGTAATAGTGGTACCGGTGCCTAGGACACTTTTCAAATCATTTCTCCTGTAAGGGGGATGAATAGTAAAATCCCATTAATTCCTCTTTGAATGCTTTGAATAAGAGGAAGAGCCTACCCAGGAAAAATAAAAATATCCCTTATATTTGTCAATACACAAGGATATATATGGCTACTAGAAAAATCGTAATTGGATAGACAACTACCAAGGAAATAATAAATGGATAGAGAGTAATGATCAAATATACACTATACATTAAAATTCATGGGAATATCAATTAAATGCTTTACCCAGAGTCTTTATATATCTCAAGGGACATAAGAATAAATTTCCAAATTGGACATCCCTTAAGATTACATTTCCAATAAGTATATGCCCTTCCTTTTCAATAAATAGAAGCTTGCTTGCACCCTTTTTTCCCATTAGTTTGAAATATTTGAGAACATATTCATCTTCATATACTCTCATTTCATGGGCAGGAAAGATAAAAATCTTTAGGAGAATGTGGTCTTTGAATTTTTTTTTAATATTATGAAATATATTTGAAATAATCCTCTTCAATTAATTTAGATAAGTCACGAAAACTACACAACCAAAGATGCACTCAATGCTTTGATGCTTTCAAGGGAAAGAGACATAATACAAAAGGCGCAGAATGGGTTTTGTGTGTTGATATGCATAAGAAGGTCCCATGGAAAGCATAGGGTTAGATATTTGTTCTGGGATGTTTTATAAAGAGTAGAACCAAACATTGAATTCTGAACAAGTCTTTATAACAAAATAAACGAACAAATAATTAGTTTGTTATTCCTTTCAACCAATAAATTGCTCAGTACCAAATCTCAAAGATCAAGAAATTCATGACAAAACACCCTTATTTATTCATTGCACATGCTTTGATGATAATATGTTTGATTCTCTAAGGTGAATTTAACATTGGAATAGAAGAAACGAGATACAAGCTCTCTGTCTAATGCAGTGGCATTGATTGAAGAGGCAAGTTCACATTCATTACTGCGTACACAATTGAATGTTGGATATGATATGATGATAAGGTGTTCTTGTACATATATGCATACAAGCAGTTAAGGTAAGGAGGAATCATGTTGGTTCTCAATTGTATCCATTTTTGTTTTGTTAAAATATAAGTTGCTTGAAACAAGTAGGTTTCTGAAAATCCATACAGTTCAAGAAACCACCAGTTTGAAAAATAATTGAATAGGAAATTAGATATAGTAAAAATATGTAGATAGGTAGACAACTAAATATATCTATATAAATAAAGAGAGAGGTACTAGACAACACATTATAGACGAACATTCACCAAAACATGAAGAATAAGAGGATCCAAAAATAGTCTTTGAATGCAAAGTTTAGAGTTTTTTATATTTGTAGGATTTCAATTTTGTATTTTTGGGGGATACTGCTCTGCGAACATGCCAAACATATCCAACATGTATTCTCAGCATGCCTGGGATATATCCAGATCTAGATACATCATATCCAGATCCATATACATATCAATCCCATATCAGGACAATACTTGTATCCAAAACACGATATGGAAGACTCCAGGCCCTACATAAGTGCATCTAGTAAAATATTTCACAATTTTAGAAGCTTATTCTCTGAGTTTTATTAACTCCCAATTATGGTGGCTCCAATTTTAAAGTTCCTTTCCCATTTCAATTTGAGTCCAGTGTTTTATCTTGGTATGTAATCTTAACGTAGTTAACATATTAGGAAATTTCAAATATTCTATGTTATTTTATGATGCCATTGTCTATGAACGGACCAAAAAAATGGGGTATTACAATTCCTCCCATAAACAACCTCAAAAGAAGGCATTGTAATGGTGGAATGACAACCTTAGTAGTAGTCTAATTCAGTTAGGTGTAAACACTTTTCCCAGGTTTCAGGTTTTTTGACATTATACATTCATAGCATATCTTCTAATACCCTATTTAATATTTATATTCAGCCATCTATCTCAGGATGATAAGCAATACTTAAGTTCAAATTAGTCCCTATTTCTTGAAAGAAGGATTGCCAAAATGAGGAAATAATCATGGGTTCCTATCTGAAATTATGATTTTCAAAACACCATGGAGACAAAAAAAACATTTAACAAATATGTGGGCATTCTTGGAAGTAGTGGTTCAAGGAATCAAATTCAGAAAGGAAAGGAACTTTAACATTTGGCATTAGAGCTAGGTTTTGATCCTATGACCTGTGGGTTATAGGCCCACGAAGATTTTGTTGTGTCACTTTGATGTGCTATGTATACATAGTTCATATTTATTGATATAGTTTTAGTATGTCAGGTGTTAAGGCACATAACACCAATACTTTAACTTTAGTCCCTTCATCTACTTGTGCAAGATAACAACAAAGGGAGTAGTAGTATTCAACAAAAAATTTGACATTTTGTACATAATTTCTGTTGGGTATGTGTTATATTCTTTGCATGTGTGTGTGTGTGGGTGCGTCAGATATGACAACTGCGTCTGACGATCTGGGCGGTTTTTGCTATTTTTAGCGGATTTTGCTATTTTTAGCTGATTTGTAAATTAATCCCGGATTAAGGGATTAGGGTTTTGGTATCTACGAAATACCTAAAAACATTGTATATATTGTATGGAGAATGGTGAAATTCGATATAATGAAAATAAGAAAGGTTTTCCCAGTTGAGGGTTTTCGGTAAAAATCTCTGTGTATTCTGTGTATGAGCCATTGATTAATTTCTGTATTGCTTAAGAATATATATGCATTTCTTTACTTCACAGGTTTAAAACTTACATGTGGTATCAGAGCACGTTTTTGGCTTCAGAGGGACGCCTTTGTTGCTGTTTTCTTTGGCTTCAAGAGGGACGCCTTTGTTGGCCGAGGGTTTGTCTTGAGATATCAAGTTTATCTTGGGTCTACATAAACCGTTCAAAGGGGAGCTGCGTAGGAGATTCGAAAGTAAAGTAAGAGGAATGTACATGCAGCTCATCTAGAATCGAGATAGATAATTTGTCACGGAAGCTCAAGATGGACCTTCTTATAGACAAAGAACAATGGATCACTGTGATTCCTGGTACACAAGATAATCGGGTACACCATCTACAGTTACTGCACAGATACCGGTACACCTCCCACCAATAAACTACTAAAGTACACCGCCATCGGTATTGTCGGCGAAGATTAATAAGTTGGGACGTAAGAGCGACTATCTCGACTACCTGGCAGATTCGTTGTTGAATGTCTCGGGAGAAACTACAACCAAGGAACTATGGGATACAGGGGAATTTGTATCAATCAAAGTCCCCGGTAAACAAGTTGTTTCTTCGAAGATGTAATTAATCTTAAGATGGAAGATGGAGATCCTGTGACAAAACATCTAAAATGCCTTTACTCGTAAGCCACTGGATCCGCTAATAATGCATTGCGTATAGATAAGTGTATTACTATATGTTCAGGACTCTGGATAACTGTTGTAGAAATAGGTAGTCCCACTCAACCTACATTGAAATATGAGGATGTAGCTGCATCGTTGTTAATCAAGAAATGAGGCTTAAAAGCATGGATGGTCACAACACGATGCTTTATTTGTAAGAGGGCATCCCCAAGAGAGTAACCCTGGTAAGCCTTCAGGATAGAGATATAAATCTACAGGTAGAACTAAGTCCTCAGAAAATCTTTGAGGAATGTCGAAGTGTGGTAAAACGGCATTATAAGAAAGATTGCGTGTCTAAGAAGGTTGAAAACCAAAGGGATATGATAGTAAATCTTCCACAGAGGAGAAACCCTCCACTGAAGAAGGATGTGTGTTTACCTAGCATCTACAAGTACACATGCACTGGCGGTGTATGGTTTATCAATCGTGCATCATACCATAGCGACTCCTCACGTGGAGTGGTTCTCCTATCATGAAAATATGATGGTGGTGATGTATCCCTAGGAGATGAATCAACAACAAAAAAAATCTTGGAACATGGAAGGTTTAAGTTGTTGCTAAAATATTGAAGGATTAGAACTCTCCCCGGGTTCTACACATTCAAAACTAGCCAGGAGCCTAACATATGTAAGCAAGTTGGGTGGATGCGGTGGAGTGAGGTCTGTGTTTGAAAAGGACACTTGCAAGATGGTACGAGGAGCAATGGTGTTAATGAGGGAGTTCGGTTTGGAACTCGGTATTTCGTTGTTAAAGAAATTATACTAATTGGTGTAACAGTACTGTTGTCCTGAGCATAAAAATGAAGGAGACAAGACCATCGTCTCCCGCAAAAGAAGACTCATGTTGTGGCATCAAAGATTGGGGCATATTGAGAAAAGGGCTCAAATACACTCCAGTAGTTGCAAGGATTGAAGGTGGTCCGATTGCACTGATGTTGATTTCGAAAATTCGCATATGGTAACGAATCGAAAGTAAGATCATCCGTGCCAAGGCGTCACAAGAGCGCAAGGATCTTAGAGCGCTGATACGTTGATGTGTTTGACCTCGCTCGCTCCATCCTGCAACTGTGTATTATGTTTCATTCATGATGATTTTTCATGAACGCGATGGATTTATTTTTCTTAGAAAGAAATCTGAGTCATTTGATAAATTTAAAGAGTTTAAAAATTAAGGCTCTGGTAAAAAATCATACAGAGAAGAAAATAAAGGTATCGAGAACGATAATGGTGGAGAATTCTGCGGAAATGAATTCAAGAATTCTATAGGCGTGGTATAGCAGCGTAATATCTTCATCTACACCTCGCCAGAATGGAGCTCTAGAAAGGATGAATGTGACATTGATGGAAAAGCAAGGAGCATGCCAAAATGTTGTTAGACAAGAATTCATGGGCAGAGGCAGTGAGTACAAGATGTTACCTTGTCAATCGATCACCTTCATCGCTATTACGATACAACTCCGTTACGAGGAACTCGGAAGAAACCCCTCTCTTCAACATCTTAGAGGTTTGGTTGTGATGCTTATGTACATGTTCCAAAGGAAATAGGAGTGTCGGATAATAAAGCTAAAAAGTGTATCTTTATTGGTTATAAAGATGCGGTGTGAAAGGTTGCAATTTGGAACCCGAAACCAAGAAAATTGTTTACAATGAGATGTTGTTTTAGAGAGGTAAAGATGCATTCAATAGAATTCCCTCACCAACGGCATGAACCTCGGAAAATAGAGCTTGAGTTGGATGGATGCAAAATCAATCATCCAAGAAGAGGGAAGGTAGGAAGCGTATGTAAGAAGAAGAACCTCATACCCCTGCATTGAGGAGATCGAGAGATAGAAGGCAAACTGTGAAAGGTATAATCCACTGCATTCCTATTCAATTTTGCTTTATCTATTATCGATGATGATCCTATAACCTGCCGTGGAAGCAATCTTCGAGATAAACCGAAGAAGTTCGTGGTTGAAGAAATGGATGCGTTGGATAATAATGAGGCATGGATATAGTTGAGCTTCCACCGGAAGAAAAAACCGCTATAGCAAATGGTTGTTCAAGAAGAAGTTTAATGCGTAAGGTAAAGTGGAGAAATACAAATCTCGGCAGTAGCAAAAAGGTTATTCCTGCGTAGAGGGTGGAATCTTCGACTTTGGTGAGATTTTTCCTCCTCGCTAAGGTTAACTTCATTAGATTTCTTTTATCTATTGCTACGCTTTTGATCTTGAAGTGGAAACAATGGATGTGAAGACAAAGATTCCTGGCTATTGGGATCCGGAAGAAGAAATTCAATGAAGAAACCGCAAGGCTTTGTAGTGAAGGTTAGAAAGAGCTAGTCCGTGAAGCTAAAGAAGTCACTACTGCTCCAATCACCTAGGATGCGGTACCAAACTTTGACACATACATCCTTGGATTGGGATTTGTGTAAAAGTGGCTTCCATCACTGTGTATATTCCAAGCCAGTTGGTAATCACTTCATTTATAGTGTTTTCAGCGTTGATTACATGTTGTTGTAGGAAATAACATGGATGTTATCAAGAAGGTGAAATCGCGCTCATCCCTCCAACGGACATGAAGGACTTCGTGTCGCTTAACTTCATTCCGAATGGATATTGGAAGATCGCGGCAAAACATGAAACTCGTTGAATCACAAAGAAAATATGTTGAAACGATATTTGAGGTTTAATACGCATGGAAGTAAAACCGTCAAGGTTCCTATTTCCATAGGTGTAAAGTTATATGCGCATCGTCCCAAGACACGTGAAGAAGAAGAGGACATGTCCCTACGTTCCATATGTCGCTGTAGTTGGCGCTTTGATGTATGCAATGGTCCGTATTGGACCGGACATTGCACATTCAATGAGAGTTTTCAGCAGGTATATGTCAAAAACAGGGAAAGAGCATTGGACAACAAAGAAAGAGGCCCTGCATCTTCACATGGCAACGCCATGGATTGTTCTACCAAGGAAGGCCGAGATTAGACAGAGTGGTGGACATACATGGCTTTGGTTATTTTACTGAATCGGAGATTCTATCCGGTAATT
This sequence comes from Picea sitchensis, assembly GCA_010110895.2. Classification (NCBI taxonomy): domain Eukaryota; kingdom Viridiplantae; phylum Streptophyta; class Pinopsida; order Pinales; family Pinaceae; genus Picea; species Picea sitchensis. Next base: position 342,726 of record SNQJ01S0003555.1, on the reverse strand, counting down.
CACAAGTGGGTGCATTTAACCTAATTGAGGAGCAATCACTAATGAGCAAAAAGATTGTGTTGTAGTGGCACTCTCAACTACGTAAGCTGAATACATGGCAGCCAATCATGCAAGAAAGGAAGCAAAGATGGTTACAAAGATTGTGTCTGCATTGGGTTGGTACAACAAGGAGATTAGACTGCGGACACGAGTGCAATATTCCCAAAGCAAAGAACCCAACTTATCATTTGAAGACAAAGCATATTGATGTTTAGTATCACTTGTGAGGGAGACATGGTTGAGGAAAAGAAGGTGTTATCGGAAAAGGTTGACACTTTGAAGAATGTCGCATACTCATTAACAAAGTCCGGAGTTTTAAAAGTTCTCTTTGGTGTAGAGGTATGTCGGCATTGGTTCCTCTTGCTGCCCTGGATTGTTGACTATATAATCCCCTGGACCCCTGGATGCAAAGAAAACAACAAGTGGGAGAATGTTGGGTATGTGTTATATTCTTTGCATGTGTGTGTGTGTGGGTGCGTCAGATATGACAACTGCATCTGACAATCCATACAAACTAGAGCTGATTTTGCTATTTTTAGCGGATTTTGCTATTTTTAGCTAATTTGTAAATTAATCCTGGATTAAGGGATTAGGGTTTTGGTATCTACGAAATACCTAAAAACATTGTATATATTGTATGGAGAATGGTGAAATTCGATATAATGAAAATAAGAAAGGTTTTCCCAGTTGAGGGTTTCCGGTAAAAATCTATGTGTATTCTGTGTATGGGCCATTGATTAATTTCTGTATTGCTTAAGAATATATATGCATTTCTTTACTTCGTAGGTTTAAAACTTACAATTTCTTATTCAGATAAATGCCATATGTAAATCTTCGCATGTAAATGGAAACCCAAAGGTGGTAAGAAAATAGTTCCGACTTTCTAAAAGTAGCTCCCACTTAAAAATCATATTTTCTCCATAGATAAAATTCTCAGTCGGTCATGCAATTAATACCATGCCCATTTTCTACTTCTTCCACTTTGTATATAAAGTCATCCTGTCTTTGTTTCTACACACATTTGTGCCACCTTCAAGAAATTCTTATGAAGACTCCTATCATTTAGTTTTGATGTAGTTCATTCCCATGAAATTCAATCACATAGCTACAAACAATGTTCTATTTCAAAGAGGAACCAAATAGCTTATTTTGTGTAGTAGAATCTATGTTAGCTTATCTATAAGGTGGATATTTAAGTTGTCATTTAATACTGTATTTTATAGATTACTAAACAATAAGAAACTGAAGGATAACACTAAGAAACTAAAGGATAGTAAATTTTAGTGATTTTGTTTGCACCGAAATGATAATCTTCATACGTGGTCAGATGACAGGAATATTATTGTAGAATCCTTTCCCTAATGAATGACATGACGAGTTGTCCCGCAAATCTCACAACCGTGAAAGAAAACACCATTTTCATATGTACACCTGGTACAGTTCCACACCTTACTACATGAGGGTGCACTTGAACCTCAGGTGACCCAATGAACTCAAAGTTGGGGGTCTCACACATGGCACATACATATGGGGTAGTTGTAACTGAATTGAAATATGTGCAAGCATGGAAACTCCAAACCATGTTTATAGTTTCAGTAAGCTATTTTGAATCTCCATCCCTCACAGAATTAAGAAGGAAGAACTGTGACTTCAAATTGTTGTATAGTTGAGGCTCATGTGAATAAATAAAAGCTACTAGGGTACCACACACAAAACCAGAGAAATTCATCAATGGACATAAGAAATATACAAAACCAATCTCCAATAAATATATTGTTGAAATGATCACTCTATACAGGTTCTGGAAAGGGGCACATATAACGGATGTATACATTTCATAGTTGGTATTCAAAATGAATCTCAAAGAAAATTGTAATCCAGATAAACCAACTTGAAAAAGAGAAAAACATATGTCTTCCCAAATGGAATAAGTATATAGTAATCAAAATTAGAGGCAAAAACTACCAATGTGTCTAACTCATCAGATAAATAATGAGCACCTATATAAGAATAAATTCCTAGAGAGACTATTCCCAGTGTCTTCACCGATATTGAATAGAATCAATTCCCAAAGAGACTATTCCTAGTGTCTTCACTGATATTGAATCTCGTTTCAAACAGTTTACGACTTTCTGTATAAGAAGGCATCCATTGGTTTCATCACCCTCTACCCTATTGATTTGATTTGGCATAAATATTGTTTTTTCCTCCTTTTTTCATGTCTCTCTCCCCTACCCATCCATTGTTGGATCAATAGAAACAAAAGGGCAAGGCCAACTAATGAATGTCGAGTCTAAGGCCAACCAACAAGACCATTTACATATACATGGGGAAAATGGTTCCCATTGAAATCCATGGATGAAATCAGTGCCATAAACCATTGATTCAAGGAGATGTAGGCAAATTATTTTCCCTAAAGCCTTGATTCAAAGATATGGAGGGAGATTCACTCAATAAAAACACTGGATTTTAAAAAATAAAGACGAACTGTAATTTGTTTTATGAAATATGGAGGGCAAACCTTCTTTGCATCAGGTTTTTCGATATTTTTAATGGTACTATTGATCTACCATATATATTGTTTTATTTAATATTTGGGCTAAATTTTTTAATTTTCTTAAAAAGTATCTCAATAAAAATTCGCCCTCTAAAAAATTTAAACCCTAAAATTTCGCCCATTAGAGAAATTTCACCCCTAAAATCATCTATGCAAACAAGAGTTTGGGTCTGCAAATCTACAACAAACAAAGTATGATAAATATGACCCTAATAAACAGTCTCCTGAAAACCAGTCCAAGCCACAGGAAAATAAGGGTCATGAGAAGATGAAGAAGGACACCGAAAAATGGTGCGATTTCCACAAAATCCCCTGGCACAACACCGATGAATGTTGCTCAAAACAGTCATTGGTGGTTGAGATCAAATAATAGGAGTCAAACCCTAATTCATAATCTGATTCTAAAAATACTTGTAAAAGACAGATCATCGACGCAGACCCCACTTCTATTGTCGTGACCGCAACAATTCAACTAGAAGAACCAACAGATCCTGAATAGGGGGAGCACCTTTTTCATTCACATATGCTGGTGAAAGGGACCCTACTACATTTTATTGTTGATAGTACAAGCCAGAAGAACCTCATCTCAACACAGGTCATCAAACCGTTGGAATTGTCGACAACATCACACCCACATCCATACAACATCAGGTGGCTTCGCCAGGGACGAGATCTTCATGTTAGCCAGTAGTGTTGATTGTCATACTCCATCCAACCCTTGAACGATGAGGTATTATGTGATGTTTCCCCACTGGATGTCTGTGATGTTCTCTTGGGCCAGCCATATATGTGGAAACGCCATGTTGTTTATGATTCTCGACCCCATAGTATCATTGTTACTTTGGAGGGTCATCTCTACAAAATACTAGAGGTAATTCCAAATATTGTCCCATGTAAATAGTGTTTCAAGGTAGTATCTCATACTACAAAATTCAACTTATTCATAATCTGTTCAAAGCGTGAACAGAAGAACACCATTGCAGCCTCAGTCCAAGCACCTTCTATCCAACAGAAGTAGGCCGACAAGATTGCAACAAATTGTAAAGAATATTTATTAACACATGCATATCATGTATCCAGACTAGTTAAAAAGGTCCAACCCTTCCAGCCACATGTTCATGACAACCTTCAACAAGCTAAGCAGTGAAACTTCTCCAACAAGGCAAGCAGATCATCAAGATGTAGATTCAGTAAACGTTTTTCCCTCTCCCCTGGGCACTCAATGTAATGGAGAACATTTATTTCTAAGGAAGGAGGATTTATCTAGGTGGATATCGATGGACACCCACCTTTTAAAACTAGCTTAAAACAACTTTCTGAAAATTTTGGTAATTTACTATTTTTAGTATTTTTTAACTTCCAGGGCTATTTTGAGGGTCTAAATGAAGGTTTTTCAGGATCTAGCTTCTCAATAATAGCTAAAGGATTTGATTGATCCCCCTAAATGAATCTCCTCAAAGATACCTTTCCAACGAGATATCATGCGCCTAAAACGGAGATTGTATGTAAAAGTTACGACCCCGAGAAGTTGATGTACTAACTTACCCAAACGTGGCCCACGTGACTTTTGGCGCTTCATCTCCGAGGGTTAGGTTTTTGGATGTATAGGGTTTTTGAAATTCATTTTTATTTTAAAAACACCTTCAGAGCCTCATTGTAATCATCTTCTTGTGAATGTGAGTAGCCTCCACATCTCTTCTCAGAGATAAACTACCACCATTCTAGCGAGTCTTTCACTCTGTATTTTTACAGCCTCTGTACATTTCTTTCGTTAATAGAAATCGTGTATTACTATATCTCTGTGTTTATGGTTGTATCTCTGATACATTTATGTTATATTATTGGATATTTGTGATATCTCTATGCATTTCTTTATTATATCTTCACTCTCATTTCATGTCAAAAATAATCTGGATCATTAGGAGAAGATGCCAAATAATGACTCAACTCAAATCTTGAATGCAACCCATGTTATTGTGAAGTACCCTTAGAAAAAGTGTCAAAGAATTTCATAAATGTCATAGAGAAAAATAATCATTAGTGTTCTGGAAAGCTCAATATCTCATTAAATGAAAAAGACAATAAAACATATTCACAACGAAGTGCATTATACTTTGAACCTATTTTTTATCAAAAGTTTAAGATTCACTAAATGCAAGAATTTTCTTTAAAAACCTAAGATAATTTGAAATATGGGGACAAATAATACATGTAACATCCTTCAAAGAGGATTCTTCCATACAGATTGAGTAATGTATCTTAAAATAAACCGGCAATAAAAAGAATATGTGAAAAAAATCATTAAGAATAAAAGATGTCTTTCCATATATTTTTTGTTTTGTTTTCACATTAGCTATTTTATTTTAAGCAACAATTTATTCAAATATTTGTATGCATATAAAAAAAAGGAATACAAAAGTAACACAAACATCCAATATTGATTCTAAGTCTATTTCTTTTAGACACAAGTTAAAATGGAGGCCAAAAAACTAAGAACGTACTAATGCATTTGAACGTACTAATCAAACTAATATTTTGGAATATATTTCAATCTTTAACTAATAAAACAAACACAAGAAAATATTTATGTTATCAAAATAAAAGAATTCAAGTTTGTATATTTTTGTTACCAATATTAAATGTTACCAGAGAACTTATATNTGTTCGTTTGTATATATTAAAATAAAATATATAGGTTAAGATATATGAATTAAAATATATGGTTATGATTATTAGTGTTAGAGTTGATTAATATAGTTATTATTAATATACAAGGATGTTAATTGTATTAGTTATTATTAATTAATAATAATAATAATTTTTAATATTATTAATAATATTTTATATTAATAACCACATTAATCATTAATGTATATTGATACTTTATTAATTAGTCATTATTAATCATAATTTTATTTATTAAAAATATTATTATTACTTTATTGTTATTATATTCGATTAATGTAGTTATTATTAATATACAAAGATGTTAATTATGTTAGTTATTATTAGTTAATAATAATAATAATTTTTAATATTATTAATAATATTTTATATTAATAATCACATTAATATATATTAATATTTTATTAATTAGTCATTATTAGTGATAATTATATTCATTAAAATTATTATTATTATTTTATTGTTATTATACATAATATAATATAGTAATAAATATTAATAATTATTAACTATATTATTAGTGATTATTATTAGTTATTATTAATATACTTAATTAGTTATATTATACCATGATTACTTTAATATGTATGTATAATATGCATATCCTTTATGCAATAATTATTAATTAATCATAATAATTAACCATGTCAACAATAATTTATTAACAATATATTAAGGTCAAATGTTATTAGGGTTACAGTTATAAGACTTATGTTTATTTTAATGGTTTGTGAATATGTTTTAAACCTTATGTGGAATTTATTATTTTCAATATATGGGATTTTGATAAAGTTTTCTATGTGTGGGAGACTTTTGTTGGAGATACCTCACACACACATAGGATTTCCTTTTCCTAAGGTTTTTCCTTATTTATTAGTCATAATTAATCATTATCTAGTCTCCTATATTTTAGGGGAGAATATTTCACCTATATATTATTATCTTTCAGTTGACACTTCAATTTGACTAGTTGAGTTGAGTTTAGATGCTACATTGGTTTTGTCACCATGCAACATTGAGATCATCACCAACTAATGTGCACTTGTCTTGGGATCATCACCAGACTAGCACATTACCCTTGATTTTCTGAGTTAACTCATCACTACTCTCTATTCAGTCAGTTAATTGAAGACTAGTTGACTAGTTAACTCAACTAGGTGGCAGTTCACTCTCGTAACTGCCTAAGAGACTAGACTAGGTGGAAGTTTACTCCTGTAACTGTTGGTGTGTATCTAGATCAATTTAGACCACCACCATGCAACATTGGGATCATCACCAACTAATGTGCACTTGTCTTGGGATCATCACCAGACTGGTGCATTACCCTTGATTTTATGAGTTAACTCATCAATATTCTCTATCCAGTCAGTTAACTGAAGACTAGTTGACTAGTTAACTCAACGCAGTTCACTCTCGTAACTGCCTAAGAGACTAGAATAGGTGGAAGTTTACTCCTGTAACCATTGGTGTGTATCCAGATCAATATAGACCACCAATATGGCTCATTATTTACTCATGTATCCTATATCTATTGTAAATTATTCACTCTTTGAGTGTGGAATATGGTTAATGAGAATTCTTCCATTCTTTCTCTCCTTCTTCTTATTTCTCCAATTCTCTTTGCAAATGTGTGTATTATTGTTTATATAGATCTATTATGTGTAGGTTCAACACATTTACATGGTATCAGAGCCGACGGACTGCTAAGAAAAATTTGTACACAAAATTATTTTTTGCAGGAACTGCAGATTGAAGAATGCAAAAAAAAGATGGAATTTATGTTTTACTCACCGATAATACTTCTCATGCCTCATAAATATTTGGAGTGGAAGCCAAAGATTATACTTTTTCTAAGAAGTAGAGTCTTATAACAAATAACCATGGCAATGGAAGTAGATCATGATTTCTCTGATGAGAAAAATGACTTTCTCAATAGACAAGACATGGCCATAGGATTTATCTACATGTCTATTTCTCCATAATTTCTCCACCAAGTATGTGATGTCACACAAGAATTCACTCCAAATGAATTATGGGCCAGTTTGGAGGTTCTATTTGGGAATAAAGAATATTGTGAATATTGCATGTAGGGGATTGGAAAGATAGAGCCAGAAGAGAAACCGTTAGAAGATCAAGCCTCTTATTATGAAGAGTCTTCTACAAAAGTATTTGCAGAAATTTGTATTCCATTAATTGAAGATGATGTCTACTCCATTTCATATTTGTTTTCTGAAATTCATGTGGAAGATATATGGCATGCATCTCAGGAGTCACATGCAGACACTTTTGCATGCACCATGCATGCATCTCAGGAGACAAAAAGAGAGCCATGCAAATTAGACTCCATTATGATATTTTTTGAGCAAAATTTGCAGAAACAAATTGGATATTTGAATTCCTCTCGGGAAAATATCCAATTTCAAAAAATAAATCGTCTGAAATAGAATCCAGGAAGTGAAGTTATGATCGTTTTAAAATAAACAAAATTTCAACGTTTTTCCGAAAATGACCGCACGGTTTTCAAAATCTCATCCAAATTTTATTTGGATCTTATTCATTACAAGAAGATAAAGTGGATATGTGTGGAAATATAAATGATTCATATACTTAATCATATATGTGCAGACATCTACATCTTCAAAAAAATCTTCAACGAGCACAAACTTGCACAGTTGCGAGGTCTTCTTGGACTGAAGGACACGACTACTTAGCAATTGTTTTTTGTTCCTTCTCAATTTTTTTCTACATGCATTGTAATTTGAGGGGGGTAGAG
>SNQJ01S0003555.1:314212-327751 GCA_010110895.2 Picea sitchensis | reverse complement strand
AAATGTATGTACATGGGTTTTCTTACATAGCTCTCTGCTTCTCTTCTATGCTCACTCTTCCATTATTTTACAAAACACAATGAGGGTGTCTATATCATGTTTACCTCTTGCGCTCTAAGCTGTCTAATCTACACATTCAATTCTACCTACTTGCATTAACTACTTTAAATGCCTTCTACCTACTAAGGACGAGAGCGAATCGCTCAAGGTCCATTTACATTATACAAGTGCACTTCATTAAATTTCCACATTTATGCTCACGCATCAATTCCTAAGAGAAATTCAAAATTTGTGTCGGCTTGTCTAGTTGTCCTTCACTTCCACGTTGGATCACTTGATGTTGGAGATGCTCCTGCATCATACTCCCTCGCTTGAGAATTTTCATGGGCTCCTGTCCATGAGCTCACGCATGGTCTATCCATGCTTTTGGATCTCCGCTTCGTTCTCCCAGCTAGCATCTTCAACTGGATGGTTCTTCCATTTGACCAAATATTCAAAGTATTCTTTCCGTCTGGTCTTCTTGCTCACTCTTTTGTCCAGTATGTGCTCCATCTGCGGCTTATCTACAATTGGCATCTGTTTTTGCCACTGAAATTATAGCTGTTCATTTCCTGTCACTGCTTCCTCGACTTTATATGGGTACAAATCAGAGATATTGAATATCGGAGAAATTCTGATCCCATCGGGTAATTCAATCTCATAAGTGTTTGCCCCAAATCTCTTCAATACCCTACATGGTCTGATTTTCTTCATCTTCAGCTTATTATATGTCCCTCTCGGAACCTTTCTTTCCTCAAATGTGCTAGAATCAAGTCATCAACCTTGAACTGAAGTTGTCTCTTGTGCTGATCGGCTCTACGCTTATATTCCTGACTTGAATTTTTCAATCACTCCTTCACCTGGCTATGAAGTTCCTTCATCGCCTCTGCGAATTCTTCTGCACTAGCGCTCCTAGTCACAGTCTGTCCTGAATCCCTCGGCTCTGAAATTCCCCTTGGTTGCATGCCATAAACAATCTGAAACAAACTCTGCCCTGTGCTCCTATTAACTGAGTCATTATAAGCAAACTCTACTTGTGGTAATATGTGGTCCCACTGGCTATGGTGTTCTATCACCAAGCTTCTCAGCAAGTCTCCCAGACTTTTGTTTACCACTTCTGTCTGTCCATCTGTTTGAGGATGATAAGTAGAACTAAACAACAAGTTAGTTCCCAGCTTCTTCCATAAGGTCCTCCAAAAATGCCCTATGAACTTTGTATCTCGATCCGAAACTATACTTCTCAGTAAGCCATGAAGTCGAATGATTTCTTTGAAAAATAGATTCGCAATGTGAGTTGCATCACTAGTATTCTGACATGGAATGAAGTGTGCCATCTTGGAAAATCTATCCACCACCACAAAAATTGAATCACAACCCCTTTGTGTTCTTGGCAACCCCAATACAAAATCCATGCTAATTGCATCCCATGGCCTCTCGGGTATGGGCAATGGTTGATAAAACCCTTCATTTTTCTTCCTTCCCTTTGAATGCTGGAAAATTATGCATATGTCCACGAATCTCTTGACATCTGCTCGCATTCCTGGCCAAAAATATGACTCATTCAACTTTGTGAACATCTTGTTGTGACCAAAGTGCCATGCCAATCCTCCACGGTGTTCCTCCTTCAGCAAGTTCTCCCTCATGGAGCATTTCGGAATACACAATTGATTACCCCTAAATAGTAATGCTTCCTGGATCATGTACTCTATCCATTGGCTTCTATCCCTGAGAATTGGATTCTCAGTTGCTTCATACGCTTCCTTAAAATATGGATCATCATCGTACATGTCCCTGAGATCATCAAAACCCAACGTTTTGACTCTGAACTCCTGCAACAACAAACACTTCCTGCTCAAAGCATTATCAACTTTGTTAGCAGTACCAGAAATATGTTTGATCACAAAAGTGAAATTTTGCATGTATTCAACCCATTTGATATGTGTCTGATTCAACTTCTCCTGTTGAGTCACAAACTACAGTGCATGATTGTCACTGTACAATACAAATTCCTTCGGGATCAAGTAATGCCTCCACTTCTTCAATGCTTGAAAAATATCATAGAAATATTTATCATAAGTGGAGTACTTCACTTTCACTTCATTCAACTTCTTTCTGAAGTATGCTATCGACCTGTCTTCCTGACTCAAGACTGCCCCGATTGCAAATCCACTTGCATCGCATTTCACCTGAAATGTTTTCTAGAAATCCAAAAACACCAAAACCGGTCGTTCCGTAATCTTCCTTTTNCAGATTAAAACTCTTTTCAGCTTCTTCTGTCCAGTGAAAAGACTTTTGTCTTTTCTTCACTGTGTCCATCATTGCTGCACTAATTCCACTGAAATTCCTGATGAACTTTCGGTAGAAACTAGCCAATCTGTGAAAACTTCTCACCTCAAATATATTCCTCTGTGATGGCCAATTCCTGATTACCTCCACCTTATCTGGATCCATCCTCAACTCATTTGTAGAAATAATGAACCCCAAATAAATGAGCTCTGTCTTCATGAATGAGGATTTCTTCATGTTTATCAACAACTTCTCCTGCTGAAGTTTCTGCATCACTGTAGCCAAATGCTTCAAATGCTCTGTCACTATTTTATTGAAAACCAGTATGTCATCCAAATACACAATGACACATTTTCCGATGAACTCCCTCGGGACTTCATTCATCAACCTCATGAAGGTACTCGGTGCATTTGTTAAGCCAAATGGCATAACAAGCCATTCCTACAAACCCTCATTTGTTTTGAATGTTTTCTTCCATTCATCACCTTCTCTCATGCAGATTTGATGATAACCGCTTTTCAAATCAATCTTTGAAAAATACTTTGCTCCACTCAAGCAATCCATCAGATCATCCATCCTTGGCAATGGAAATCTGTACCTGATGGTTATCTTGTTAATCGCCCTCGATTCAGTACACATCCTCCAGCATCTGTCTTTATTCGGACTGAGTACTATTGGAACAACACATGGACTCAAGCTTTCTCTGACCAATCCTTTGTCCAACAAATCCTAGACTTGCCTTTTAACTTCTTCATTCTCTTACAGCATCAATATGTACATGAATTTGTTTAGCAAACTGGCTCCTGGTATGAGGTCAATATGGTGACTCACACTCCTGATCGGTGGCAACGAACGAGGTAATTCATCCACTACTATATCAGCAAACTCTTCCAACAGTTCCTGAACTTCTTCTGGTAAATCATCTACCCTTGTGCTAGTCAGAACAATCCTAGGCTTTCTAATCACAATGAAATGTGGATCCTCCTTCTTCTTAACCTCTGTAAGAAGTTCCTTCCCACTCATGAGAAGTATTGTGTTACTTACTTCCGGCTTCACCTCTTTTTCCTTGATTGGAAGCAACATGTGTGTCCTCCCATTCTTCTCTGGGGTGTATGTGTTCATTCTCCTATCATGAATCACATTCCTGTCATATTGCCATGGTCTACGCAGCAATAGATGACAAACATCCATAGGAATGGCATCACATAATATCTTATCATTATAACCTCCTATCCTGAATTCAACTAAACATTGTTTAGTGACAGTTACCTAATGTCCTTTTTGTAGCCATGAAACTCTATATGGGCTTGGATGATCAGTCGTTTCCAGCTCCAACTTTTCTACCATCTCCGTAGAAACGAGATTATCCATGCTACCACTGTCTACAATGACCTTGCATACCCTGTCCTTGGTTTTGCAAGCAATCCTGAAATGCCTGGTCCTTTGGACTGAACTCTCCACCTATTTCTCTGGTGTCAAAATGACTTTTCGCATCATCAACGATCTTCCGCCTTCAGTGTCTTCTGCCTCAACATCCCGCCTCTGTGCTTCGGCGATGTGAGCTTCTCCCTCTTCTTTCATTTTTTCTGGACACTCATAATACTTGTGCCCATTCTTTCCACATGTGAAGCATGTGATTACTCCACCTCTTCCTCTTCCTCTACCTCTAGTGCGAGGAAAAGTGTTGTTGCCAGCATAATCTCCTCTCTACTCATTATGCTTCCCTCTCTATGAGGTTCCACCTCTCTCAGTTCGAGTCTGAGGTTTCTTCCAGTCCTCTTTGGGCTTATGGTACTTATCCTGGGCAGTTGATTTACCTCTAGGATGACTCCTGCCTCGACCTCTTTGACTGTGATTTCAGCTCATCTTATCTTCTGCTTTTAGAGCCATCTGATAAGCATCTTCCACGATCCGGATGGTTACCATGCTCATCTCATCTTGGATATCATACCTCAAGCCATTCATGTATCTGGCAACCTTTTCATCATCGCTTTCTCGATGACCTACCCTGATGTTCAGTTTATAGAATTCCTCGGTGTATTCTTTCACTGTCATCAATTTCTATCTCAGGTTCTGCATTCTCCTGAATAGAGTAATTTGATAGTCCCTACAGATGAATTTCGCCTTCATCTTCATGATCATTCTGTCCCAACTCTTGATCTTTTGCTTGCCCTTGCAGCGTTTGTCAGCTTGCAGTTCATCCCACCACAATGTTGCATGTCCCTTTAATATCGTGACAACATGCTTGACTTTCTTTTCTTCCTCGACATCTTCATAGTCAAAGTATGTGTCTAGATCTCTAATCTAGTCTAGAAGCTCCTTTGCATCCAAGTTTCCCTCATAAACTGGAATGTCCATTTTTTCTCTTGCACCCATCCTTGCAATAGCTCTGATCAAACATTCGTTTGATGCATCTTCATCTGCAACTTCTTCCTCACGTTCAACCTCAATCTCACTTTCGGAATCACTAAGATCCCCAGCATTGACTACGTGTCTTTGCATTGTCTCCATGTCTTTGAGTCTAGCTCGTAGATCATGCATCTCTCTCTCAATGGTTGGATATGTCATCTACCTTCCTCTTCTTCTCGACATTTCCCTATCCTCTAGTGGATTGGGTTTTTGCATGTCCCTTCTCCTTGGCGGCATGGTGAATTCTCTTTCTCTGCCACAGAAAGCAAAGAGTCTTTCTTTGCTCTGATACCAAAACTGACGGCGATACCCGCTACCTCACAACCCGAAGGTCAGAAGGTCGACACACACATAGGATATTTCTTCCTCCACGGCCCGAAGAACTCCAAACGCTTCTTCTATTTCCCTATTGGGAAATCTGCACCCACAACGATCCTTGTGGGATCCCCTCTTTGAACTTAGGATATGTGAATTCGCACTTTCACGAATCCATAGGTCGAGCGTTGGTCTCTCAAATCCCCAAAACCCGACAATAGTCAACGCTGACCTTTTCCTATTGGGGTTTTCCCTATATCGATTTCGGCACTCGCGATGTCAAACCACTGGTCTTACCGATCCCCGAATCCTGATTTGCCAAAACTCTAATATACTCGCGAGTTTTGACTTGTCAACGCCTCGTCACCTCTATCGGGACTTCGGACTTCGTGGTATCTTGAATCCTAATGCAGATGTTTCGGTACTTGTCACCACAAAATTCTAAAAGGGTGTGCCACCTGTCCACCTCGCTGACTCCTATGGCCCCACACAATCCCTTTAGGTTTCGGGATGTCACGTATCATGATATCGCGATCCCTATTGCTATGTTTATGGAGTTTCAACCCGCGAAACCTGGATATGGGAATTCACGAGTAAATCTGACGGCCCTTGTGGCTCGGATGTATAGTCCTGCCCCTCCTGAGCTTTGAACCCTTAGGGAATACTCGTTGTATCTCCCCTGCTCCTCTGTGGGATCTAACGACCTATGGAATTTCGTGAATTCTCCTCAGGGAATTCCTATCGTCCGTCTTTTCCCGATGATTTCTGCGAAATGAAATAAGTATTCCTTTGTGAAAACCTGTCCACTCGCACGCAAACATGCGATGCTTCTTACAAACTTTCAGTCACAGCTTCCCTGCACTGTCCTCCAACAATTTCGAAGGCCTTATCCTTCCTGAACTTTCTTATAATTCTGATTCTTAGAAAATACCCTTGTGTGCACTTCTTGCAGAAACCTTCAAACACTTCCAAGTGTTGAATCCTTTCCTTCGACTCTGCGCACTCCTGTAGCAGCAGTCTCTCAATTTTTTTCTCAGATTCGCAACTCTGAGGCTTAGCTTGGCCTGCGCACTCCTTGCACGGCTCATGTGCCTGTCTACACTTCTGAATGAATGAGAACAAAAGCTACCCTATCTGAACCCTCTGTCAACACACTCCTTGTGGACAAATTCGACTGCACTCCTTGCAGGAATCCTTGTTCAAATAGAGAAACAATTGAAACTCATTCCTTCTTCCTTTCAGACTTCAAACTCAAACATGGAATCATATACACAGCATATAAATCAAATGTATAACAGGAAGCAAACATTCATGAGCATATCATTCAACATCAATACATGGAGAACAAACACAAAACCATGGATTTGAATCAAACTCTTCTATTAATTCAAATGTATGTACATGGGTGTTCTTACTGAACTCTCTGCTTCTCTTTTATGCTCACTCTTCCATTATTTTACAAAACACAATGAGGGTGTCTATATCCTATTTCCCTCTTGCGCTCTAAGCTGTCTAATATACACATTCAATTCTACCTACCTGCATTAACTACTTTAAATGCCTTCTACCTACAAAGGACGAGAGAGAATCTCTCAAGGTCCGTTTACATTATACAAGTGCGCTTCATTAAATTTCCACATTTATGCTCGCGCATCAATTCCTAAGAGAAATTCAAAATTTGTGTTGGCTTGTCCAGATGTCCTTCGCTTCTGTATTGTCTCGCTTGATGTTGGCGATGCTCCTGCATCACTAGGGTTCTTCAGGATGCTTCAATTCCTGAGATGGCCAGAGGAACAATAATAAATTTGTAAAACCAACCGATCTATAGTGTTCTGGTTGGGGCCAATTGCTTTACCTCTCATGACGTTCTCTTATAGCTCATTCAACTTTGTTTTGGTGTTGAAAACTGCATATAGCTATGGATTATGCAAAGTGAGTGGGAGAGTGTCCTTCAAGAGAGACTCTACTCATGGTACATAGCACATTAGTCCAGTAGTCCATCAACTTTTAGTATTGACCTTCTCGACCTTTTTTGTCTACACATGTATACTAGAGAATATGGGAACATAATAGTGATCCATATGGATATCAGTGGCCACCCACCTTTTCCAACTAGCTCAAAAGAGTTTTTTGACAATTTTGGAAATTTACTATTTTTAGCAGTTTTAACTTTCGGGGCCATTTTCAGGGCCTAAATGAAGTTTTTTCGGGATAAATCTCCTAAATGATATACAAAGGGATGATTGAACCCCCACAATGAATTTCCTCTATGATATCTTTCCAACGGGATATCATACACCTAAAACAAAGATCGTATGCAAAAGTTATGACCCCGGGAAGTTGATGTACTAACTTACCCAAATAGGGCCCACATGACTTTTGGCACTTCAACTCCTAGGGTTAGGTTTTTGGATGTCTAGGGTTTTTGGAATTCTTGTTTATTTTAAAAAGGCCTTCATATCCTCATTGTAATCTTATTCTTGCGAATGCACGCAACCATCACATCTCTTCTCAGAGATAAGCCAGCGCCATTCGACCAAGCTTGTTTTTGCTGCATTTTACAGTTTGAGCATATTTCGTTATTGAATAGAATACTAGTTTTATTGTATCTCTGTTATTTTGTGTTGAACACCTGTTAATAATCTATATTCATTTCATTATTCTCATAAAATCTAGATCAGTGGTATCAGAGCAGTCTGCTCCATGTCGTCTTAATGCATGTCCCTAACGAGGTCAGAGTACAAAGAGTTGGGTCTCGAGCTTGTTTCTCTTGAGGACAGAAGCTATTGCATGCCCAAGTAGCCTCTCATGGCAGGAGAAAATAAATATGATGGGACAGGAGATCCTTTCAAACTGTTGATTGAGGAATCCCTCATGCAATAGAGGAACAAGATGATGGATAGTTTCACGCAAATCCTTCGGCGACTACAAACAGGTGACACATCTTCTTCGAATGGAGGTGTCGCCCCCTTCAAGGTACAAATAAACTTATATATTCCTATATTTGAAGGTCAGATAGACACATTTGTTTTAGAAAAGTGATTGAATCTACTAGAAGGGTATTTTTCTATCAATAACTTTTCAAATAGAGAAAATATTACTTTTGTGCCCCTCAAAGTCGTTCCCCATGTCAAGGTTTGGTGGGAAACTTTCTGTGAGAAAAAGGAAATAGAGAAAACCTCATTATTTTATGTCACGACCACCTGGGAATCCTTCAAGGATTCTATTAAGGAAAATTACTACCCTGCCATAAGTTATGATGACATGTATACCAAATGGACAACACTGCGGCAAGAAAGAGACCAAGCAGTGCCCGATTTTTTAAATATCTTCCATACCTTGCGCACCAAGCTGGGTGTCCAAGATTAGGAGCGACATCTGGTGCTCAAGTATCGTGGTGCTCTGCATATATACATCCATACTAAAATGGAATTTCTGTGCATCTCATCCTTGGGCGTGCCCTATCGATATGTCGTCAAAATCGAGCAAAAGCTCAAACAAAAGATGCGACAATTTGGGCTTGGAAACCCCTCATAACAAAAGCCAGGAAAGGATGGGCCCAACCCACAGAACAAAGGATAGAGAAAATATGGACAATATCAGGACAACTAGTCCAAGCCGCAATTAAAGAAGGACACCGAAAAGACAAAGAAAGATACTGGGAAGTGGTGCGACTTCCATAAGAGCCCTTGGCATAACACTGCTGACTGTCGCTCAAAGAAGTCATTGGTGGCTAAAGTGAAAGCCATTGAATCAAATGCAGATTATGACTCTGAGCTAGAACTAGAAAGGGGAAGACATATCATTGACGCATAACACAGTGCCACTTTTTCTACCACCAAGCTCCAGCCTGGTGAACCAGACGAGCCAGAAGAAGGAAAGTGCCTCTTCCATTAAAAGATGTGGGTAAAAGGCACCCTACTGCACTTCATCGTTGATAGTAGTAGCCAGACAAACCTCATCCCAACAGAGGTTTTCAAGCGGCTCACCCTACCAACAATGCCACACCCACAACCCTACACCATTGGATGGCTCCGCCAAGGAAGTGATCTCCGCGTCAGCCATCAGTGTCAACTATCGTACAAAATCAATCCCTTCAAAGACGAGGTATTATGTGATGTTTCTCCTCTTGAAGTTTGTTATGTTCTTTTGGGCCAACCTTATTTATGGAAACGTCATGTTGTATATGAGTCTAGGCCTTGTAGTGTTATTATTACCTTGAATAGGAAATTGTACAGGATACCCGAGGTAGTCCCACCTAGTGTTATTTCCTTGATCTCTGCTAAGCAAGGCATGAAGGTCATCTCTCAGACGAGGAAGTTTATATTCTTCGTGATTCTCTCTCAAAATAAGAGAAATATCACAGCCACATCCAGGGTCTTTGTGGCCTCCCTCTCCACAAAGTAGAAGCAAGTAGATAAGGTCACGAAAGAATACTCATATATCTTCTCCTCACCTATAGGGGTACCTCTACACTTCCAGGTCAAGCACCCCATCGATCTAACCCTCAGCGCAATGCTTCCCAATAGGATAGTTTATCACCGCTCTTTGTTAGAGAATGAGGAGATCAATCGACATATCCAAGAACTTCTCCACAAGGGGCACATTCGTTCCAGCTCACCACCTTGCGAGATCCCAATCGTGCTGGTACAAAAGAAAGATGGAACCCAATGAATCTATATTGATTACCGAGCTCTGAATAAAATCACGGTCAGAAACCAGTACTCGATTCCTAAATAGAAGACCTCCTTGATCAACTCACGGGGGAGAAATACTTTAGTAAGATTGATCTGAAGTCTGGCTACCACCAGGTCATGATAGAACAGATAGATGTATGGAAGACCGCCTTCAAGTCAAAGGAAGGCCTTTTTGAATGGTTGGTCATGCCCTTTGGTTTGAAAAATGCTCCAACCACTTTCATGAGGATGATGGATGATATCCTGCAACCATTCACCAATTCTTTTGTAGTGGTGTATCTGGATGACATTCTAATTTACAACAAGAATTGGGCCAAACAGTTGCAGCATATTCAACAGGTTTTGCACACCCTACGATAACACAAGCTATACACCAACTTCGAAAAATGCTCCTTCGGCATGGACATACTCCATTACCTAGGATACATCATTGATCAACATGGCGTACATGTGGATCCATCCAATATCCAAGTCATCCATGACTAGATTTCCCCAGCAAAACTCACTGAGCTTTGAAGCTTCTTAGGCCATCCCAATTTCTACCACATGTTCGTGTTGGGATTCTCCCATATTGCATAGGCCCTTAGCCAAATAAACATGGGTGGTGGTAAGGATAAATTTGTGTGGGGTTGGTCCCAACAATAAGAGTTCGATGATTTGAAGCAGCGCTTATGCTCAACCCCAGTACTTTCACTACCAGACCTACAACATCCCTTTGAAATTGAGACAAATGCTTTAGACTATGCTATGGGCATCGTTCTCACTTAGCACGGCCACCCCTTGGCCTATCATAGTGAGACATTGCCAGATACTATCCGTAAGTACCCTACTTATGCAAGGAATTGTACTCCATTGTTCACACCTGCAACTAGTGGATACATTACATTCTTGGGAAGGAGTTAATCATCCACACTGATCATAAGCCACTGTAGTTCATGCAGACACAAGGAAAATTACAGAATGACCTCCATCAAAAGTGGTCCACAAACTTGCAGCAATTCCACCTCAACATCAAGTATAAAATAGGAAGCACCAATCATGTCATTGAATGCCTCAAGAGGCCTCCAGTCGCGACACTCATCACGGTTCTAGACTCTTGCAGCCATGAGACATCTAGATGGCCCCAACTCTATGAAACAGACCCCGACTTCACCACCACCTACCAAATGTTGGGTGAAAACATAGTTCTCGATAATTTCCATCTTTACAATGGGTTGTTGTGTTGTCTGGGCCATATGTGTGTTCCATCAGGTGAGCGAGAGAAGTTGATCTAGGAATCCCATTACAGTCGGGTGGCAGGACACTTCATCATCGAAAATACAGTGGCGATGCCACAGAAAAATTTCTACTGGCCAAAGCTTCGACAGGAGGTCAGCGAGTATATAAGGTCCTGCACTACCTGTGTTATTGCCAAAGAAACCACTAAGAAACAAGGCTTGTACATCCCTCATCCTACTCTTGACAGTCCATGGGAATCCATCTCAATGGACTACATGTCAGGCCTCCTATCCACCAAGTGGGGAAATGACTCTGTTTTTGTGGTTATTGATCGCTTTTCTAAGATGGCGATTATGGTTTCCTACAAGAAGAGCATCACAACAAAGGCCACTACCAAAATCTTCTTTGAACGAGTCTGGATACATTTTGTAATCCCGCAAACCATTGTCTCAAATCGGGATAGTTGATTTTTCAACACATTCTGATCGATCCTCTGGTTATTGCTGGACACCAAGCTCACCAAATCCACGACCTTCCACCCCCAGATAGATGGCAAAACTGAGGGTGTAAATCAAATGATTGTGAATATCCATTGCATGTATAAATCAAAGCACCCTCACACATGGGATGAGATCCTTCCCTATGTCCAACATAGCTACAATCGAGCCCTGCATAGCTCAACCGTCCTCAGCCCCTTTCAGGTGGGGTTGGGATTCCAACCATTGGGTCCCATAGATGTTTCACTTCCCCTTGTGGTCATCTCGACCGACTCATATCCTGCTCCAACTGAATCTGACAAATCCACCTGGTTCATTGAGCGAATCTAGCACATGCACCAACAGGTTCAAGATATCCAATCGAAGTCCATTGACAAGTACAAACAGTGCCATGATCAACATCGGGTGCCACATAAGTTTCAAGTGGGTGAAAAAGTTTAGTTGCACTTGAAGAAAGAACACCTTACAACACCCCAATGGAAGCTTCGACCACTCTGTTATGGGTCATACACTATCACCAAGGCTGTGGGGGAAAATTCTATTGAGCTCAACATTCCTCCCTTCCTTGGCATGCACTGAGTGTTCAACGTGGATCTCCTTCACCCTTATTTTACACCATTATTAGACACCTCAGAAGTAGCAGAACAGTTGAAACCAATAGAGTTTAACCTTGACTGCATACAATAGGAATCCAATGATCATATTGTGGAAAAACAAATCAAGGGAGCTCGACAAAAAAGGATCCATCTTTATCAAGTCATCAAAGTAGGGAAACTCTTGCACCAAGGAAGTGGCTCACTCGAGGCCAAATTCAGTAGAAATTTCCTCATCTGATGGGGGACCTCAATGCAATGGAGACCATTGTTTCCTAAGGAGGGAGGATTCATGTATATGTATATTAGTGGCCACCCACTTTTTCCAACTGGTTCAAAACAATTTTCTGACAATTTTGGAAATTTACTATTTTTAGCAGTTTTAACTTCCATGGACATTTTGAGAGCCTAAATGAAGGTTTTTCGGGATAGATATCATCAATTATGGTGAAATGAATTATTGAGAAACCAAAATTAATCTCCTCGACGATACCTTTCCAATGGGCTATCACACGCCTAAAACGGAGATCGTATGCAAAAGTTACGACCTTGGGAAGTTGATGTACTAACTTACCCAAACAGGGCCCACATGACTTTTGGTGCTTCATCTCCTAGGGTTAGGTTTTTGGATGTCTAGGGTTTTTGGAATTCTTTTTTATTGTAAAAAATCTTTTAGAGCCTCATTGTAATCTTTTTCTTTCGAATGCATGCATTCATCCCATCTCTTCTCAGAGATAAGCCGCCACCATTCCAGCAAGCTTGTTTCTGCTGCATTTTACAGTTTCAGCTTATTTTGTTATTGAATAGAAAACCAGCTTTACTGTATCTCTATTATTTTGTGTTAATCACCTGTTAATAATCTGTATTCATTTTATTCTTCTCATAAAATCTGGATCAGTGGTATCAGAGCGGTCTTCTCCTTGTCGTCTTAATGCATGTCCCCAATGAGGTCAGAGTACAAAGAGTTGGGTCTCGAGCTTGTTTCTCTTGAGGAAAGAAGATCTCACACGCCCAAGTGACCTATCATGGGAAGAGAAATGAAATATGATGGGATAGGAGATCCTTTCAAACTATTGATTGAGGAAGCCCTCATGCAACAGAGGAATGAGATGATGGATAGTTTCGCATAAATCCTTCGGCAGCTACCAACAGTCGATGTATCTTCTTCGAACAGAGGCGTCGCCCCCTTCAAGGTACAAATAAACTTTGATATTCCTATATTTGAAGGTGATATAGATGCATATGTTGTATACAAGTGGTTGAATCTACTAGAAGGGTATTTTTCTGTCCATAACTTTTTGAATAGAGAAAAGATTACTTTTGTGCTCCTCAAAGCCATTCCCCATGTGAAAGATTGGTGCGAAACTTTCTGTGAGCAAAAGGAAACAGAGGAAACCTCATTATTTTTAGTCACGGCCACTTGGGAATCCTTTAAGGATGCTATTAAGGAACAATACTACCCTGTCAGAAGTTATGACGACCTGT
>SNQJ01S0003555.1:279677-314202 GCA_010110895.2 Picea sitchensis | reverse complement strand
ATAAAATCTGGATCAGTGGTATCAGAGCGGTCTTCTCCTTGTCGTCTTAATGCATGTCCCCAATGAGGTCAGAGTACAAAGAGTTGGGTCTCGAGCTTGTTTCTCTTGAGGAAAGAAGATCTCACACGCCCAAGTGACCTATCATGGGAAGAGAAATGAAATATGATGGGATAGGAGATCCTTTCAAACTATTGATTGAGGAAGCCCTCATGCAACAGAGGAATGAGATGATGGATAGTTTCGCATAAATCCTTCGGCAGCTACCAACAGTCGATGTATCTTCTTCGAACAGAGGCGT
The DNA here is from genome assembly GCA_010110895.2 of Picea sitchensis. Taxonomy (NCBI): domain Eukaryota; kingdom Viridiplantae; phylum Streptophyta; class Pinopsida; order Pinales; family Pinaceae; genus Picea; species Picea sitchensis. The sequence goes on along the minus strand of SNQJ01S0003555.1, from coordinate 313,904 downwards.
CGCCCCCTTCAAGGTACAAATAAACTTTGATATTCCTATATTTGAAGGTGATATAGATGCATATGTTGTATACAAGTGGTTGAATCTACTAGAAGGGTATTTTTCTGTCCATAACTTTTTGAATAGAGAAAAGATTACTTTTGTGCTCCTCAAAGCCATTCCCCATGTGAAAGATTGGTGCGAAACTTTCTGTGAGCAAAAGGAAACAGAGGAAACCTCATTATTTTTAGTCACGGCCACTTGGGAATCCTTTAAGGATGCTATTAAGGAACAATACTACCCTGTCAGAAGTTATGACGACCTGTNGATCTGCATAGACACATCTATACTGAAATGCAATTTCTAGTCATCTCATCCTTCGGTGAAGCCTACCGATATGCCGTCAAAATCGAGCAGAAGCTCAAACAAAAGATGCAACAATTTGGGCCTGGGAACCCCTCACAACAAAAGCTGGTAAAGGGAAGCCCCAACCCACAGAACAAAGGATGGATAAAATATGGATAGTATCAAGACAACTAGTCCAAGCCACAAGAAAACAAGTACACCAGAAAGACAAAGAAAGATACCGGGAAGTGGTGCGACTTGCATAAGAGTCCTTGGCATAACACTGTTGACTGCCGCTCAACGCAGTCATTGGTGGCCGAAGTGAAATCCTCTGAATCAAATGTGGATTTTGACTCTGAGCTAGAACTAGAAAGAGGAAGATGTTTCATTGACGTGGAACCCAGTGCCACCGTTGATACCACCAATCTCTAGCCTGGTGAACCAGATGAGCCAGAAGGAGAGCACCTTTTCCATTCATAGATTTGGGTAAAAGGCACCCCGCTACACTTCATCGTTGATAGTGGTATCCAGAAGAACCTCATCTCAACAGAGTTTGTCAAGTGGCTCACCCTTCCAACAATACCATGCCCACAAGTCTACACCATTGGATGTCTCCGCCAAGAAAGTGATCTCCACATCAGCCAACAATGTCGACTGTCATACGATCAAGCCCTTCAAAGAGGAGGTATTATGTGATGTTTCTCCTCTCGAATTTTGTGATTTTCTTTTGGACCAACCTTATTTATGGAAACGTCATGTTGTATATGAGTCTAGGCCTCGTAGTGTTATTATTACTTTGAATAGGAAATTGTAGAGGATACCCGAGGCAATCCCACCTAGTGTTATTTCCTTGATTTCTGCTAAGCAATCTAGAAAGGTCATCTCTCAGATGGGGAAGTTTGTCTTCTTCATGATTCGCTCTCAGAATAAGAGAAAGATCATAGCCACATCTAGGGTCTTTGCGGTCGCCCTCTCGACACAGAAGAAGCAAGTAGATAAGTTCATGGAAGAATACTCAGATATATTCTCCTCACCTATAAGGATACCTTTGCACTGTCAGGTCAAGCACCCCATCAATTTGGCCACTGACACACCACTTCCCAATGGGATAGTCTATCATTTATCTTTGCTAGAGAATGAGGAGATCAAGAAACATATCCAAGAACTTCTCCACAAGGGGCACATTCGTCCCAGCGCATCACCTTCCGAGATCCCAATCATGTTGGTACAGAAGAAAGATGGAACCTGGAAACTCTGTATTGATTACCGGGCTCTGAATAAAATCACATTCAGAAACTAATACCTGATTCCCTGAATAGACAACCTCCTTGACCAACTCATCGGGGCCAAATACTTCAGTAATATTGATCTGAAGTCTAGCTACCACCAGGTCCCTATAGAACAGATATATGTATGGAAGACCACCTTCAAGTCAAAGGAAGGCCTTTTTAAATGGTTGGTCATGCCCTTTGGTTTGACAAATGCACCAGCCACTTTCATGAGGATGATGGAAGATATCCTGCAACCATTCACCAATGCTTTTGTAGTGGTGTATCTGGATGACATTATAATTTACATCAAGACTTGGGCCGAACAGTTGCAGCGTATTCAACAGGTTTTGCACAACCTACGGCAGCACAAGCTATACGCCAACTTGGAAAAATTCTCTTTCGGCATGGAGAGGGTCCATTACCTGGGGTACATCATTGATCAGCATGGCATACAAGTGGATCCATCCAAGATCCAAGTCATCCATGAATGGCCAGTGCCAACAAAACTCACTGAGCTTCGAATCTTCTTGGGCCTTCCCAATTTCTACCGCAGGTTCATGTTGGGATTATCCCATATTGCATGGGCCCTCAACCAAATAAACGGGGGTGGTGGTAAGGTGAAATTTGCGTGGGGCTGGTCCCAACAACAAGTGTTCAATGATTTGAAGCAATGCTTGTGCTCAGCCCCAGTACTTTCACTACCATACCTGCAACATCCCTTTGAAATTGAGACAAATGCTTTAGACTATGTTGTGGGCGTCATTCTCACACAGCATGACCACCCCATGGCCTATTATAGTGAGACACTGTCAGATACTGTCTGTAAGTACCCTAGTTATGACAATGAAATGTACTCCATTTTACAAGACTGTCGCCAGTGGATACATTACATTCTTTGGAAAGAGACAGTCATCCACACTGATGATAAGCCACTACAGTTCATGCAGACACAAGGAACATTGTTGAATGACCGCCATAAAAAGTGGTCCACATACTTGCAGCAATCCCACCTCAACATAAAGTATAAAAAAGGAAGCACCAATCACATCATTGATTGCCTCAGTAGACCACTAGTCATGACACTCACCAGGGTGCTAGACTCTTGCATCCATGAGACATATGGATGGCCCCAACTCTATGAGATAGACCCTGACTTCGTCACCACTTACCAAATGTTGGGTGAAAACACATAGGTCGATAATTTCCATCTTCGGGATGGGTTTTTGTGTCGTCTGTGCCATATCTTTCTTCCATCAGGTGAGTGAGTGAAGCTGATCTGGAAATCCCACTATAGTCGGGTAGCAAGACACTTCAACATCGAAAATATAGTGGTGATGCTACAGAAACATTTCTACAGGCCGAAACTTCGACAGGAGGTCAACAAGTATATCAGGTCCTGCACTGCCTACGCTATTGCCAAACCAACCACTAAGAAACAAGGCCTGTACACCCTTCTTCCTACTCCTGACAAGCCATGGGAATCCATCTCAATGGAATACATGTTGGGATTCCTGTCCACGAAGCGGGGAAATGACTGTGTTTTTATGGTTGTTGATCGCTTTTCTAAGATGGCGATTTTGGTTGCCTGCAAGAAGAGCATCACAGCAAAGGCCACTGCCAAGGTCTTCTTTGAACAACTCTGGGTACATTTTGTAAACCCATAAACCATTGTCTCAGATCAATATAGTCAATTTGTCAGCACATTCTGGTCGAGCCTTTGGTCATTTCCGGACACCAAGCTACCAAATCCACGACCTTCCACCCCCAGACAGATGGCCAAACTAAGGTTGTAAATCGAATGTTTATGCATATCCTCACATGTATCATTCAAATCACCCTCGCACATGGGATGAGAGACTTCCCTATGTACATCATAGCTACAATCGAGCCCTGCATAACTCAACCGACCATAGCCCCTTTTAGGAGGGGTTGGGATTCCAACCATTGGGTCCCATAGTTGTTGCACTTCCCCTTGCGGTCACCTCGACCGAATCATCTCCTGCTCCAACTGAAGCTGACAAAGACACCTGGTTCATTGAGTGGATCCATCACATCCACCAATAGGTTCAAGATATCCTACAGAAGTCCAATGAAAAGTACAAACAACGCCATGATCAACATCGGGTGCCACATAAGTTTTAGGTGGGAGACAATTTTTGGTTTCACTTGGAGAAAGAACGCCTTACAAGACCCCATCAGAAGCTTTGCCCACTCCATTATGGGTTGTAAACTATCATGAAGGCCATGGGGAAAAATTATTTTGAGTTCAATATTCCTCCCTTCCTTGGCCTGCACCCAATGTTCAACGTGGATCTCCTTCACCCCTATTTCCCACCATTATTGGACACCTAAAAGTAGCAGAACAACTAACACCAACAGAGATCAAACCTGACTGCATACAATAGTCATCCAATGATCAGATTGTGGACACACAAATCAAGGGCACTCAACAACAAAGGATCCATCTTTATCGATTCGTCAAATCAAAGCAGCTCCTCCACCGAGGCAGGTGGCTCACCCGGGGCCAAATTTAGCAGAAAATTCCAAATCTGATGGGGGACCTCAACGCAATGGAGACCATTGCTTCCTAAAGAGGGAGGATTGATCCAGATGGTTATTGGTGGCCACCCACCTTTTCCAACCGGCTCAAAATAGTTTTCTGACAATTTTGGCATTTTACTATTTTTAGCAGTTTTAACTTCTAGGGCCATTTTGAGGGCCTAAATGAAGGTTTTTCGGGATCAAGCTCCTCAATGATAAAAAAAAAACCATCATTGATCCTGCAAAATGAATCTCCTCAACGATACATTTCCAACAGGCTATCACACGCCTAAAATGGAGATCGTATGCAAAAGTTACGACCTCGAGAATTTGATGTATTAACTTACCCAAATGGGGCCCACGTGACTTTTGTTGCTTCATCTCCTAGGGTTAGGTTTTTGGATGTCTAGGGGTTTTGGCATTATTTGTTATTGTAAAAATGCCTTCAGAGACACATTGTAATCTTCTTCTTGTGAATTCATGCAGCCATCACATATCTTCTTAGAGATAAGCCGCCACCATTCCAACAAGCTTGTTTCCGCTGCATTTTATAGTTTCAACTTATTTCATTATTGAATAGAAAGCTAGTTTTACTGTATCTCTGTTATTTTGTGTTAAGAACTTGTTAATAATTTCTAGTCATTTCTTTTTTCTCATAAAATATGGATCAGTGGTATCAGAGTGGTCTGCTCCTTGTCGTCTTAATGCATGTCCCCAATGAGGTCGGAGTACAAAGAGTTGGGTCTCGAGCTTGTTTCTCTTGAGGAAAGAAGCTCTCGCACGCCCAAGAGACCTCTCATCATAGGAGAAAATAAAGATGAAGGGGCAGGAGATCCTTTCAAACTATTTATTGAGGAATCCCTCATGCAACAGAGGAATGAGATGATGAATAGTTTCATGCAAATTCTTCGGTGGCTACCAGCAGGCGACTCATCTTCATCGAACGAAGGCGCCGCCCCCTTCAAGGTACAAATAAACTTTGATATTCCTATATTTGAAGGTCAGATAGACACAGATTTTGTATACAAGTGGTGGAATCTACTAGAGGGTATTTTTTTGTCCATAACTTTTCGAATAGAGAAAATATTACTTTTGTGCTCCTCAAAGTTGTTCCCCATGTCAAAGATTGGTGGGAAACTTTCTGTGAGAAAAAGGAAACAGAGGAAACCTAATTATTTTCAGTCACCACCACCTGGGAATCCTTCAAGGATGATATTAAGGAACAATACTACCCTGTCGGAAGTTATGACAACCTGTATACCAAATGAACCACATTGCGGCAAGAAAGAGACCAAGCAATGCCCGATTTCACAAATATCTTCCATACCTTGTGCACCAAGTTGGGTATCAAAGATTCAGAGCCACATCTAGTTCTCAAGTATTGTGTTGCTCTATATATTTACATCCATACCAAAATGGAATTTATGGACATGTCATCCTTGGGCGCAGCCCACCGATATGCTGTGAAAATCGAGAAGAGGCTCAAACAAAAGACGCAGCAATTTGGGCTTGGAAACCCCTCACAACAAAAGCCGGGAAAGGGAATCCCCAACCCATAGAGAAAAGGACAAAGAAAATATGTACAGTATCAGGATAACCAATCCAAGAAACAAGCAAAGAAGGACACCAGAAAGACAAGGAAAGATACCAGGAAGTGGTGTGAATTCCATAAGAGCCCTTGGCATAACACTATTGACTGCCACCCAAAGAAGTTGTTGGTGGCCGAAGTGAAATTCTATGAATCAGATGTGGATTCTAACTCTAATCCAGAACTAGAAAGGGGAAGACAGATCATTGGCATGGAACCCAGTGCCACCATTGCTACCACCAAGCTCCAGCCTGGTGAACCAAACGAGCAAGAAGAAGGAGATCGCCTCTTCCATTCACATATGTGGGTAAAAGGCACCCCACTGCACTTCATCGTTGATAGAGATAGAAAGAAGAACCTCATCTCAAATGAGGTCTTCAAGCGTCTCGCCCTACCAACAATGTCGCACCCACAACCCTGCACCATTGGATGGCTCCACCAAGGAAGCGATCTCCATGTCAGCCAACAGTGCCAACTGTCAAACGAAATCAAGCCCTTCAAAGACGAGGTATTATATGATGTTTCTCATCTCGAAGTTTGTGATGTTTTTTTGGGCCAACCTTATTTAATGAAACATCATGCTATATATGATTCTAGGACTTGTAGTGTTATTATTACTTTGAACAGGAAATTGTACAGGATAGCCAAGGAAGTCCCACCTAGTGTTATTTCCTTGATCTCTGCTAAGAAATGCAGGAAGGTCATCTCTCAGACAGGGAATTTTGTCTTCTTCATGATTCTCTCTCAGAATAAGAGAAATATCATAGCCACATACAGGGTCTCTGCGGCTGCCCTCTCCACACAACATAAGCAAGTAGATAAGGTTGTGGAAGAATACTCGGATATCTTCTCCTCACCAACAAGGGTACCTCTGCACTGTTAGGTCAATCACCCCATCGATCTGACCCCCGATGCACTGCTTCCCAATGGGCCAGTCTATCACCGCTCTTTTTACAGAATTATGAGATCAAGCGACAAATCCAAGAATAGCTTCACAAGGGGCACATTTGTCCCAGCTCATCACCTTACGGGAGCCCAATCCTGTTGGTACACAAGAAATATGGAACCTGGTGACTCTATATTGATTACGGGGCTCTGAATAAAATAACAGTTAGAAACTAGTACCCGATTCCCTGAATCGACGACCTCCTTGATCAACTCACAGGGGCCAAATACTTCATTAATATTGATCTGAAGTATGGCTACCACTAGGTCCCAATAGAATAAACAGATGTATAGAAGACCACCTTCAAGTCAAAGGAAGGCCTTTTTTAATAGTTGGTCATGCCCTTTGGTTTGACAAATGCTCCAGCCACTTTCATGAGGATGATGGATGATATCCTATGACCATTCACCAATACTTTTGTAGTGGTGTATCTGGATGAAATTCTAATTTACAACAAGACTTGGGATGAATAGTTGCATCATATTCAACAGGTTCTGCACACCCTACAGCAGCATAAGCTATACGAGAACTTGGAAAAATGCTCCTTCGGCATGGACAGGGTCCATTACCTGAGATACATCATTGATCAACATGGTGTACATGTGGATCCAGCCAAGATCCAAGTCATCCATGACTGGCCAACCCCAACAACACTCACTGAGCTTTGGAGCTTCTTGGGCCTTGCCAATTTCTACCGCAGGTTCGTGTTGGGATTCTCCCATATTACATGGGCCCTCAGCCAAATAAACAGGGGTGGTGGTAAGGAAACATTTGCATGGGGTCAGTCCCAACAACAAGCGTTCGATGATTTGAAGCAGTGCTTGTCCTCAACCCCAATACTTTCACTACCATACCTATAACATCCCTTTGAAATTGAGACATATGCTTCAGACTATGTTGTGGGTGTTATTCTCACTCAACATGACCACCCCATGGCCTATGATAGTGATACACTGTCAGATACTATCCATAAGTACCCTACTTACGATAAGGAAATGTACTCCATTGTACAAGCCTACCGCCAGTGGAGACATTACATTCTTGGGAAGGAGACAATCATCCACACTGATCATAAGCCACTACAGTTCATGAAGACACAGGGAAAATTGCAAAATGACCGCCATCAAAATTGGTCCACATACTTGCAGCAATTCCACATGAACATCAAGTATAAAATAGGAAGCCCCAATCGCATCGTTGATTTCCTCAATAGACCACCAGTCACGACACTCACCACGATGCTAGAATCTTGCAGCCATGAGACATCTGGATGGCCCCAACTCTATGAGACAGACCCTGACTTCACCACCACCTATCAAATGATGGGTGAAAACATAGTTGTCAATAATTTCGATCTTCAGGATGGATTGTTGTGTCATCTGGGCCATATCGTTTTTCCATCAGGTGAGAAAGTGAATATGATATGGGAAGGCCACTACAGTTGGGTGGTAGGACACCTCGGCATCGAAAATACAGTGGCAATGCTACAGAAACATTTCTACTGGCCGAAACTTCGACAAAAGGTTAGCAAGTATATCAGGTCCTGCACTGCCTGTGCTATTGTCAAACCAACCACTAAGAAACAGGGCCTTTACACCCCTCTTCCTACTCCTTTCAGGCCATGATAATTCATCTCAATGGACTACATGTCGGGCCTCCCATCAACCAAGTGGAGAAATGACTGTGTTTTTTTTGTTGTTGATCACTTTTCTAAGATGGTGATTTTGGTTTCCTGCAAGAAGAGAATCACATTAGAGGCCACTGCCAAGATCTTCTTTGAACGAGTTTGGGTACATTTTGGAATCCCACAAACCATTATCTTAGATTGAGATAGTTGATTTCTCAACACATTCTAGTTGATCCTCTAGTCACTGTTGGATAGCAAGCTCACCAAATCCATGGCCTTCCACCCCTAGCCAGATGGCTAAACCAAGGTTGTAAATCGAATGATTGTGCATATGCTTCAGATGTATAATTCAAATCACCCTCGCACATGGGATGAGAGCCTTCCCTATGTCCAACATAGACACAATCGATCCCTACATAGCTCAACCGGCCACATCCCCTTTCATGTGGGGTTGGGATTCCAACAATTGGGTCCCAAAGATGTTGCACTTCCCCTTGTAGTCACCTTGACCGACTCATATTGATGCAGGAGCATCAATCCAACGTCATCAAGCCCCATCCAGCCAACACATCAAGCACGCATTCAATGGAAGGAGAGAGGCACAACCCTCTCGTTCTTCAAATTTTGAAAATATAATTAAATGATTGTAAGCCCGAAGAGCCAAGCTGTGCCTTTGAGAAGGTTGTAGTTAGTGTCACCTTTAATGGCTAACGTGTTGATGGGGATCTAGATCCAATTCGGATTAAATGTCCCATTCAATGTAATTCATTGTAATTTATGAGAGTTGGTGAGGATGGAGGGAGCGCTCCAGGAGCCCCCTTTTGTAAAAAGAACCTTTGTATCTATAGGAGTTAGTCAAGTAGAGTCTGTAGAGAAGACAGAGAGAAGAGAGGAGAGTTGAGACTCAGTTGCAGTCCGAGCTCGAACATATTGTAATAAGACATTTCTGTTAATACAAACAGAGCAGTTTTTCCTGCATGTTGTTGTTCATGTGTTTGTGAGTTCATGAATGAATTTCTTTATGTGTGGATGATTTTTTGTATATGTATGTTAGGTATGCATTTGCAGAGATACACAAAATTTAATGTCTCTGAGTTCTTTGATTTCAGGTTTGGGTTCTTTGAGGCTTCGTGCAAGAGGTTGCATGACAGAATGTTGCGGGTTCTGTAAGCCAATGCAAGGAGTGAACTTCTGAATTCTACGGAATTTCAGACAAACACGTGCCAGGAGGGCACACTAGCTGGATTCACTGACTCAAGGAAGAATCCTCAGGGTTACTGAACACCCTGAAGGAAGAAATATGCAGATGAGAACACAGAGAAGAAAAGCATAATTGCTGAGAATTCTGTAGAAGCTCTTCTAGGAGGGCATTGAGCACGTGCATAGAGTGCATAGGAGGAACTCTATTTCGAGTTCAAGGAAGACAGAACTACTGAAGGTTCTGTAGAGCTCTGCCAAGAGGGCATTGAGTGAGTGCATAGAGTGCACCAGGAAAATCTATTTTGATTTATAAGGAAAGTGAAGTGTCAAGGAGAAGGCACTTACAGGGTTACTGAACACTTTGCAGTCTCAGCAAGGAGTGCTTGAGCATAAGTTTCCAGAGGGTGCTTGTATCCCTTCAAGGAGATAAAGAGACAAAGACACTTTGAGGTCAGAGCCACAGATAATCTCAGGAAGGAAAGCACAGTTGTGTGCAAAGGCTTTGCAAGGTGTGCATCGAGCAGAAGAATGCCAGGAGGGTGTGAATCATTTCTTTTCAAGAAATACTTTGAATTGATTTATTTGAAAAACTCAGTAGCACAAGGAGTGTGTGAATAAGAACTTGTATGAAGTTCTTAAGCTCAGAAGGAATATCAAAAGAAGTGCGCTCAGAGTGAACTTGTCTCAATTTCATAAGCTTAGGAGGAACAATGCCTTTGTGCACAAAGCAGTAGCCGAGAAGAGCAAAAGATTGAGAAACCTTTCAAGGTTTCTAAGTTGACCAAGTTCAGGACGGATAGCACAGTTGTGTGTAGAGACCCTGCAAGGAGTGAAAAGGTCGATAAACCTTTGAGGTTTCAGAGTCGACAAATCTTAGGAGGGACAACATCCTTAGAATATAGGTGGGAGCTGAGGATACAAGCTTCGCAACAAAGATGAATACCAGGGCCTTTTTGGAACAAGAAATATTCCAAGGGGAAGGAAGAAGTGTGAGCTTAGGAGAGAACAACTGTCATTGATTCAGGCACTAGAGAAAATATCTAGATCGTTGAGCTTCATGTCCAGGCAGCAGGAGGAGAGAGCGCATAATATCATATATGGGCCATCATATCTAGCGTAGGAAGTCGATAGCTATCGGATCCAGGAGAGGGTGCACAATTTTTAACCCTCGTATATGAAAAGGGGAGGATTTCACGAAATCTCGAAAGCATTGAGACCATCCACAAGGAGGACACGTGGCAAGTAGTCAAGGTTTTGGGAAAATTCATGAAAATATGTGGGTCGTCGATCTAGTTGGATCGTAGTCGTTGGTCCAAGAGGGACATTGACCATTGATCTCTCAGCAGAGATATTTCAGCATTTCGACATTTTGGCTACCGAGCAATATGAAGGGCAAGAGTCAGGACTCTTGACCCATAAAATCTTGAAAGAACGTAAGTCATTGGATCAGGGGAGGCTCACAGTCATTGATCTCCCTTTGAAGTTAAATTTCAGCATTTCAGGGTTCAATATTTCGGTATTCCAGGACTCGAGAGTTCGAAGGGTCAAGACCTGTTGCAGCCAGATTTTCGAAATCCTGAAATGCGAAAACCCGAAAGCATTCAGAGGAATAGCACTGGGTCACGGGATAGATTCATGTGGACAGGATTAAAGCGAGGAGCTTGTCACTCACCAGCCCTTGTGGGGATCGGCATTTCAGATTTTTGGGGTTTGGCATTTCAGAAATCCCGAGGACAAGGAGTTGGGGCAATTTGAGTTGAAAACCCTTGAAGTTATGAAACACGACGTATCTTTGGAGTGGGGTTGTGATCACATATTTCGACATTTCGGGGTTCATCTTTTCAACACTTCTGATGATAAGGAGTCAGGGATCTTGGTGTTGAAACCCCTGAAGTTGCGAAACCCGAAATCCCTTTTCGGAAAAGGTCGTGGTCATATATGATGGTTGTGTGGAGGTGAAGACTCACACCTAGTGCATTTATTGTGTCGGTGGAGTTTTCGTGAAGGACATGCGGATCAAATTCATGGGGTTCCAGTGAGGCCCCGAAAGAACTAATTAAGTTCTGTTGATTCGAAGAAGATAGATCCTGGAGAGGATCTCAGCCCGAGGGTAGGGGGTCTGCATCATCACATATCCTACTCCAACTAAATCTGACAAAGCCACCCTGTTCATTGAGTGGATCCAACACATCTGCCAATAGGTTCAAGATATCCTACAGAAGTCCAATGATAAGTACAAACAACACCATGATCAACATCGGGTGCCACATAAGTTTCAGGTGGGCGAAAAAGTTTGGTTGCACTTGTAGAAAGAATTCCTTGCAGGACCCCATCAGAATATTTTCCCACTCTATTATGGGCCATACACTATCACCAAGGTCATGGGGGACAATAATTTTGATCTCAATATTCCTTCCTTCCTTTCTCTATACCCAGTGTTCAACGTGGATCTCCTTCACCCTTATTTCCCACCATTATTGGACACCTCAGAAGTAGCATAACACTAAAACCAATAGAGATCAACCCTGACTACATAAAATAGACATCCAATGATCATATTGTGGACACACAGAGAAAGGGCACTCGACAACAAATGATCCATGTTTATCGATTCGTCAAAGCAGGGCAGCTCCTGCACCAAGGCAAGTGGCTCACCCGGGGCCAAATTCAGTAGAAATTTTCTCATATAAACGGGGAACTCAAAGAAATGGAGAACATTTATTCCTAAGGAGTGAGTATTGATCCACATGGATATCAATAGCCACCCACCTTTTCCAACTAGCTCAAAACAGTTTTGTGACAATTTTGGCAATTTACTATTTTTAGCAGTTTTAACTTCTAGATGTATTTTGAGGGCCTAAATGAAGGTTTGTCATGATTGATATCCTTAGTGATATATGAAGGCATTATTTATCCCCCAAAATAAATATCCTCGATGATGCCTTTCAAACAGGCTATCACAGGCCTAAAACGGAGATCGTATACAAAAGTTACGACCCCAGGAAGTTGATGTACTAACTTACCCAAACGAGGCCCACATGACTTTTGGCGCTTCATCTCCTAGGGTTAGGATTTTGGCTGTCTATGGTTTTTTGCATTCTTTTTTATTGTAAAAATGCCTTTATAGCCTCATTTTAATCTTCTTACAAATGCACGCAACCGTCACATCTCTTCTCAGAGATAAGCCACCACCTTTCCAACAAGCTTGCTTTTGCTACATTTTATAGTTTTAGCGTATTTCGTTATTGAATAGAAAATTAGTTTTACTGTATCTTTGTTATTTCGTGTTAAGCACCTGTTAATAATCTATATTCATTTTGTTCTGCTCATAAAATCCAGACCAGTGGTATCAGAGCAGTCTGCTCCTTATCGTCTTAATGCATGTCCCCAACGAGGTTGGAGTACAAAGAGTTGGGTCTCGAGCTTGTTTCTATTGAGGACAAAAGCTCTCGCATGCCCAAGCGACCTCTTAGTGTAGGAGAAAATAAATATGACAGGACATGAGATGATTTCAAACTATTGATTGAGGAAGCCCTCATGTAATAGAGGAATGAGATCATGGATTGTTTCACGCAAATCCTTCGGTGGCTACCAACAGGAAATGAATCTTCTTCGAATGGAGGCGTCGCCCCCTTCAAGATACAAATAAACTTTGGTATTCCTATATTTGAAGGTTATATAGATGCAGATGTTGTATACAAGTGGTTAAATCTACTAGAAGGGTATTTTACAGTCCATAAATTTTTGAATAGAGAAAAGATTACTTTTGCACTCCTCAAAGCCTTTCCCCATGTCAAAGATTGGTGGGAAACTTTCTATGAGAAAAAAGAAATAGAGGAAACCTCATTATTTTCAGTCATGGCCACCTGGGAATCCTTCAAGGATACTATTAAGGAACAATACTACCCTGTCAGAAGTTATGACGAACTATATATCAAATGGACCAGACTGTGGCAAGAAAGAGACCAAGCAGTGCCCGATTTCACAAATATCTTCCATACCTTGCGCACCAAGTTACGTATCAAATATTCAAAGTGACATATGGTGCTCAAGTATCACGGTGCTCTACATAGATAAATCTAGACCGAAATGTAATTTATGTACATCTCATCCTTGGGCGCAGCCTACCGATATGTCGTCAAAATCGAGCAAAAGCTCAAACAAAAGACATGGCAATTTGGGCCTGGGAACCCCTCACAACAAAATCTTGAAAAGGGAGGCCCCAACCCACATAACAAAGGAAGGAGAAAATATGGACTTGGGTCGAACACTTGTAGCATATTCAACAGGTTTTGCACACCCTGTGACAGCACAAGCTATACCCCAACTTGGAAAAATGCTCCTTCGGCATGGATATGGTCCATTACCTGGGATACATCATTGATAAGCATGGCGTAAATGTGGATCTATCCAAGATCCAAGTCATCCATGACTGGTCAGCCCCCAAAACACTCATTGAGCTTTGGAGCTTCTTGGGCCTTGCCAATTTATACCACAGGTTTGTGTTGGGATTCTCCCATATTGCATGGGCCCTCAGCCAAATAAACAGGGGTGGTGGTAAGGAGAAATTTGTGTGGGGGTGGTCCCAACAACAAGCATTTGATTATTTGAAGCAGCACTTGTGCTCAGCCCCAGTACTTTCACTACCAGACCTGCAACATCCCTTTGAAATTGAGACATATGCTTCAAACTATGTTGTGGGCATCATTCTCACTTAGCACGGCCACCCCTTGGCCTATCATAGTGAGACATTGTCAGATATTGTCCGTAAGTACCCTACTTATGACAAGGAAATGTACTCCATTGTACAAGCCTACCACCAGTGGAGACATTACATTCTTGGGAAGGAGACAGTCATCCACACTTATCATAAGCCACGATAGTTCATGAAGACATGAGGAAAATTGCACAATGACCGCCATCAAAAGTGGTCCACATACTTGCAGCAATTCCACCTCAACATCAAGTATAAAACAGGAAGCACCAATCGCATTGATGATTGCCTCAGCAGACTGCCAATCGTGGCACTCACCATGGTGCTAGACTCTTGCAGCCATGAGACAGATGCTGACTTCACCACTACCTACCAAATGTTGGGTGAAAACACAGTTGTCGATAATTTCCATCTTCAGGATGGGTTGTTGTGTCATCTGGGCCATATTTTTGTTCCATTAGGTGAGAGAGTGAAGCTGATCTGGGAATCCCACTACAGTCAGGTGGTAGGACACTTTGGCATTGAAAATACAGTGGAGCTTCTACAAAAACATTTCTACTCACCAAAACTTCGACAGGAGGTCAGCAACTATATCAAGTCCTACACTGCCTGCGTTATTACCAAATCGACCACTAAGAAACAGGGCCTGTATTCCCCTCTTCCTACTCCTGATAGGCCATGGGAATCCATCTCAATGGACTACATGTTGGCCCTCCCATCCACCAAGTGGGGAAATTAATGTATTTTTGTGGTTGTTGATCGATTTTCTAAGATGGGAATTCTAGTTGCCGACAAGAAGAGCATCACAACAGAGGCCACTTCCAAGCTCTTCTTTGAACGAGTCTGGGTACATTTTGGAATGCCACAAACCATTGTCTCAGATCGGGATAGTTGATTTCTAAGCACATTTTGGTCGAGCCTCTGGTCACTGCTGGACACCAAGCTCACCAAATCCATGGCATTCCACCCCCAGACAAATGGCCAAACCGAGGTTGTAAATTGAATGATTGTGCATATCCTTCACATGTATAATTCAAAGCACCCTCGCACATGGGATGAGAGCCTTCCCTATGTCCATCATAGCTACAATCGATCCCTGCATAGCTTAACCAACCACAACCCCTTTCAGGTGGGTTTGGGATTCCAACCATTAGGTCCCATAGATGTTGCACTTCCCCTTGCAGTAACCTCGACCGACTCATCTCCTGCTCCAACTGAAGTTGAAAAATCCACCTGGTTCATTGAGTGTATCCAAAACATCCACCAACAGGTTCAATATATCCTACAGAAGTCCAATGACAAGTACAAATAGCGCCATGATCAACATTGGGTGCCAGATAAGTTTCAGGCGGGCGACAAAGTTTGGTTGCACTTGCAGAAATAATGTCATACAGGACCCCATCGGAGGTTTTTCCCACTCCATTATGGGCCTTACACTATCACCAAAGCCATGGGGGACAATGATTTTTAGCTCAACATTCCTCCCTTCCTTAGCCTACACCCAGTGCACAGCATGGATCTCCTTCGCCCTTATTTCCCACCATTATTGCACACCTCAGAAGTAGCATAGTAGATGACACCAACAGATCTCAACCCTGACTGCATACAATGGGAATCCAACGATTATATTTTGGAGACACAAATCAAGGGCACTCGACAACAAAGGATCCATCTTTATCGAGTCGTCAAAGCAGGGCAGCCATTGCACCAAGGCAAGTGGCTCACCCAAGGCCAAATTCAACAAAAATTTCCTCATCTGACGGGGGACCTCAAAGAAATGGAGATCATTGCTTCCTAAGTAGGGAGGATTGATCCAGATGGATATCGGTGGACACCAACCTTTTCCAACAGCCTCAATACAGTTTTCTGACAATTTTGACAATTTAATATTTTTAGTAGTTTTAACTTCTGGGGCCATTTTGAGGGCGTAAATGAATGTTTTTCGGGATCAAGATCCTCAATGATGATTGAAGCAATGATTGATCCCCAAAAATGTATATCCTCAATGATACCTTTCCAATAGGATATCACATGCCTAAAATGAAGATCGTATGCAAAAGTTACAACCCCAGGAAGTTGATGTACTAACTTACCCAAATGGGGCCCACATGACTTTTGGTGCTTCATCTACTAGGGTTAGGTTTTTGGATGTCTATGGATTTTGGCATTCTTTTTTATTGTAAAAAGGCCTTCAGAGCCACATTTTAATCTTCTTCTTGTGAATGCGTGCAGCCGTTACATCTCTTCTTAGAGATAAGCTGCCACCATTCTAGCATGCTTGTTTCTGCTTCATTTTACAGTTTCAACTTATTTCGTTATTGAATAGAAAACCAGTTTTACTATATCTCTGTTATTTTGTGTTAAGAACCTATTAATAATATGTATTCATTTCATTCAGATCATAAAATATGGATCTGTGGTATCAGAGTGGACTTCTCCTTGTCGTCTTAATGCATGTCCCCAATGAGGTCGGAGTACAAAGAGTTGGGTCTCGAGCTTGTTTTTCTTGAGGAAAAAAGCTCTTGCACACCCAAGCGACCTCTCATGGTAGGAGAAAAGAAAGATGATGGGATAGGAGATTCTTTCAAAATTTTGATTGAGGAATCCCTCATGCAACAGAGGAAGGAGATGATGGATAGTTTCACGCAAATCCTTCGGCGGCTACCAACAGGTGACACATCTTCTTCAAACAGAGGTGTCACCCCCTTCAAGGTACAAATAAACTTCGATATTCCTATATTTGAAGGTTAGATAGACACATATTCTGTAGACAAGTGGTTGAATCTACTAGAAGGGTATTTTTTTGTCCATAACTTTTCGAATAGAGAAAAGATTACTTTTGCACTCCTCAAAGTTGTTCCCCATGTCAAAGATTGGTGGGAAAAATTATGTGAGCAAAAGAAAATAGAGGAAACCTCATTATTTTCAGTCACATCCACCTAGGAATCCTTCAAGGATGATATTAAGGAACAAAACTATCCTTTATGAAGTTATGATGACCTGTATACCAAATGGACCACACTGCAGCAAGAAAGAGACCAAGTAGTGCCCAATTTAACAAATATCTTCCATACCTTGCACACCAATATGGGTATCAAGGATTCGGAGCGACATTTGGTTCTCAAGTATCACAGTTCTCTGCATAGATACATCGAGACCAAAATGGAATTACGTCTCATCCTTGGGCACGACCTACTGATATGCCATCAAAATCAAGCAGAAGCTCAAACAAAGACATGACAATTTGGGCTTGGAACCCCTCACAACAAAATATAGGAAAGGGCAGCCCCAACCCATAGAACAAAGGACAGAGAAAAGATGGATAGTACCAGGACAACCAGTCCAAGATGCAATCAAAGAAGGACACTAGAAATACAAAGAAAGATAATGGGAAGTGCATCGACTTCTATAAGATCCCTTGGCATAACACTGTTGACTAGTGCTCAAAGCAGTTGTTGGTGGTCGAAGTGAAATCCTTTGAATCAGATGTAGATTCCGACTCTAAGACAAAACCAAAAAGGGGAATATAGACCATTGACACAGAACCCAGTGCCATCATTTCTACCACCAAGCTCCAGCCTGGTGAACCAGATGAGCCAAAAGAAGTAGAGTGCCTCTTCCATTAATAGATGTGGGTAAAATTCACCCCGCTACACTTAATTTTCGATAGCGGTAGCCATAAGAACCTCATATTAGTAGAGGTCATCAAGCATCTCACCCTACCAACAAATCTACACCCACAACCCTACAACATTGGATGGCTCCACCAGGGAAGCGATCTCTACGTCAACCAACAGTGTCGACTGTCGTATGACATCAAGCCCTTCAAAGATGATGTATTATGTGATGTTTCTCCTCTTGAAGTTTGTGATGTTATTTTGGGCCAACCTTATTTCTGGAAACATCATGTTGTATTTGAGTCTAGGCCTCGTAGTGTTATTTCTATTTTGAACAAGAAATTGTACAGGATACCCGAGGCAGTCCCACCTATTGCTATTTCCTTGATCTCTGCTAAGAAATGCAGGAAGTTCATCTCTCAGATGGGGAAGTTTGTCTTCTTCGTGATTCACTCTCAGAATAAGAGAAAGATCAAATCCACATCTAGGGTCTCTGTGACCACCCTCTCCACAAAGAAGAAGCAAGTAGATAAGGTCATGGAAGAATACTCAGATATCTTCTCCTCACCTACAGGGGTACCTCTGCATTGCCAGGTCAAGCACCCCATCGATCTGACACCCGATGCATCGCTTCCCAATGGGCCAGTATATCATCGCTCTTTGTTAGAGAATGAGGATATCAAGTGATAGATCCAAGAACTGCTCCATAAGGGCCACATTCGTCCCATCTCATCACCTTGTGGTAGCCCAATCGTACTAGTACACAAGAAATATGGAACCTGGAAACTCTGTATTGATTACCGGGCTCTGAATAAAATCACGTTCAGAAACCGATACCTGATTCCCTGAATAGACGACCTCCTTGATCAAATCATGGGGGCCAAATACTTCAGTAAGATTGATCTAAAGTCTGGCTACCACCAGGTCCCGATAGAACAAATAGATGTATGCAAGACCATCTTCAAATAAAAGGAAGGCCTTTATGAATGGTTGGTCATGCCCTTTGGTTTGACAAATTATCCAACCACTTTCATGAGGATGATGGACGATATCCTGCAACCATTCACCAATGCTTTTGTAGTGGTTTATATAGATGACATTCTAATTTAAAGAAATACTTGGGCCGAACACTTGCAGCATATTCAACAGGTTTTGCACACCCTGTGATAGCACAAGCAATACACCAACTTGGAAAAATGATCCTTTGGCATGGACAAGGTCCATTACCTGGGATACATCATTCTTGGAAAAATGATCCTTCAGCATGGACAAGGTCCATTACCTAGGATACATCATTGATCAGCAAGGTGTACATGTGGATCCAACCAATATCCAAGTCATCCATGACTAACCAGCCCCCACAACACTCACTGAGCTTCGGAGCTTCTTGGGACTTGCCAATTTCTACCGTAGGTTTGTGTTGGGATTCTCCCATATTGCATGGGCCCTCAGCCAAATAAACAGGGGTGGTGGTAAGATGAAATTTGCGTTGGGTTGATCCCAACAACAAGCATTCGATGATTTGAAGTAGTGCTTGTGCTTAGCCCCAGTACTTTCACTTCCAATCATGTAACATCCATTTGAAATTGAGATATATCCTTCAAACTATGTTGTGGGGATCGTTCTCACTCATCACGACCACCTTGTGGCCTATCATAGTGAGACACTGCCAGATACTGTCTATAAGTACCCTACTTATGACAAGGAAATGTACTCAATTTTACAAGCCTATCGCCAGTGGAGACATTACATTCTTTGGAAGGAGACAATCATCCACACTGATCATAAGCCACTGCAGTTCATGTAGACATAAGGAAAATTGCAGAATGACCACCATCAAAAGTGGTCCACATACTTTGAACAATTCCACCTCAACATCAAGTATAAAACAAGAAGCACCAATCACATCATTTATTTCCTCAACAGACCACCAATCGTGACACTCACCACGGTGCTAGACTCTTGTGGACATGAGACATCTGTATGGCCCCAAATTTATGAGACAGATCTTGACTTCTCCACCACTTACCAAATGTTGGGTGAAAACGCACTTGTCAATAATTTCCATCTTTAGGATGGGTTGTTGTGTCATATGGTCCATATCTATGTTCCATCAGGTGAGCGAGAAAAGATGATCTGGGAATCCCACTATAATCAGGTGGCATGACACTTCAGTGTCAAAAAGACAATGGAAATGCTACAAAATCATTGCTACTGTCCGAAACTTCGAGAGGAGGTCAACAACTATATCTAGTCCTACACTGCCTATGCTATTACCAAAACAACCACTAAGAAATAGGGCATGTACACCCCTCTTCCTACTCCTGACAGGACATGGTAATCAATCTCAATCGACTAAATGTTGGGCCTCCCATCCACCAAGTAGGGAAATGACTGTGTTTTTGTGGTTGTTGATCTCTTTTCTAAGATGGTGATTCTGGTTACTTGCAAGAAGAGCATCATAGTAGAGACCACTACCAATCTCTTCTTTGAACAGGTTTGGGTACATCTTGGAATCCCACAAACCGTTGTCTCAGATCGGGATAGTCGATTTCTCAGCACATTCTGGTCGAGCTTCTGGTCACTGCTAGAAACCAAGCTCACCAAATCCATGGCCTTCCACCCCCAAAAAAATGGCCAAACTGAGGTTGTAAATCGAATGATTGTTCATATCCTTTGCATACATAATTCAAATCACCCTCACCCATAGGATGAGATCCTTCCCTATGTCCAGCATAGCTACAATCGAGCCCTGCATAGCTCAACTGGCCACAACCCCTTTCAGGTGGGATTCAGATTCCAACCATTGGGTCCCATAGATGTTTCACTTCCCCTTCCAATCACCTTGACCGACTCATCACCTGCTCCAACTGAAGCTGACAAATTGACCTGGTTCATTGAGTGGATACAACACATCCACCAATAGGTTCAAGATATCCTACAGAAGTCCAATGACAAGTACAAACAACGCCATGATCAACATCAGGTGCCACATATGTTTCAGGTGGGAAACAAATTTTGGTTGCACTTGCAGAAAGAATACCTTACAGGACCCCATCGAAATCTTCACCCACTCTGTTATGGGCTGTACACTATCTCTAAGGACATGGGGGGCAATTATTTTGAGCTCAACATTCCTCCCTTCGCCCTTATTTCCCACCATTATTGGACACCTTAGAAGTAGTAGAATAGCTGACACCAATAGAGCTCAACCCTGATTGCATAAAATAGGAATCCAATGATCATATTGTGGACACACAGATCAAGGGAACTCGACAACAAAGGATCCATCTTTATCGAGTCGTCAAAGCAAGGCAGCTACTGCACCAAGGAAAGTGGCTCACCTGGGGCCAAATTCAGCAGAAATTTTCTCATCTGATGGGGGACCTCAACACAATTGAGACCATTTATTCCTAAGGAGGGAGGATTGATCCATATGGATATCGATGGCCACCCACCTTTTCCAACTGGCTCAAAATAGTTTTCTGACAATTTTGACAATTTACTACGTTTAGCAGTTTTAACTTCTGGGGCGATTTTGAGGGCCTAAATGAATAGTTTTTGAGATAAATATCCTCAATGATATATGAAGGAATTATTTATCCCCCAAAATGAATCTCCTAGATGATACCTTTCCAATGGGCTATCACATGCCTAAAACAGAGATCGTATGCAAAAGTTACAACCCTGGGAAGTTGATGTACTAACTTACCCAAATGGGGCCCACATGACTTTTGGCGCTTCATCTCCTAGGGTTAGGGTTTTGGATGTATAGGGTTTTTTTCATTCTTGTTTATTGTAAAAAGGCCTTCAGAGCCTCATTTTAATCTTCTTCTTGTGAATTCGCGCAGCCATCACATCTCTTCTCAGAGATAAGCCGCCACCTTTCCAGCAAGCTTGTTTTGCTGCATTTTACAGTTTCAGCTTATTTCATTATTGAATAGAAAACCAGTGTTATTGTATCTTTGTTATTTCGTGTTAAGCACATGTTAATAATCTATATTCATTTCATTCTACTCATAAAATCTAGATCAATGGTATCAAAGCGATATGTTCCTTGTCATCTTAATGCATGTCCCCAACAAGGTTGGAGTACAAAGAGTTAGGTCTCGAGCTTGTTTCTCTTGAGGACAGAATCTCTTGCACACCCAAGCGACCTCTCATGGAAGGAAAAAATAAATATGACAGGATAGGAGATCCTTTCAAACTTTTGATTGAGGAAGCCCTCACGTAATAAAGGAACGAGATGATATATAGTTTCATGCAAATCCTTTGGCAGCTACCAACATGCGACGCATCTTCTTTGAACGGAGGTATCGCCCCCTTCAAGGTACAAATAAAATTCGATACTCCTATATTTTAAGGTCATATAGACGCAGATGCTGTAGAAAAGTAGTTGAATCTACTAGAAGGTTATTTTTCTGTCCATAATGTTTTGAATAGAGAAAAGATTACTTTTGCACTCCTCAAAGTCGTTCCCCATGTCAAACATTGGTGGGGAACGTTCTGTGAACAAAAGGAAACAGAGAAAACCTCAATATTTTTAGTCATGGCCACCTGGGAATCCTTCAAGAATGTTATTAAGGAACAATACTACCCCGTCAGAGGTTATGATGACCTGTATACCAAATGGACCACACTGTGGCAAGAAAGAGACCAAGCAATGGTTGGTTTCACAAATATCTTCCATACCTTGCACACCAATCTGGGTATCAAAGATTCAAAGAGACATCTAGTGCTCAAGTATCGTAGTTATTTGCATAGATGTTACACATTATTTTCATCACCCTCATGATTGTTAATGATGTAAACCTATCTGATTCCTTCATAGAGGTCAGTGCCCTGAATTCTTGAAGAAAGAAGGGAAAATAACTTTCCTTGAGAGAAGAAGTTGTGTTTTACTCTGTAAAAACCCTATTTTGGAGAAATTTCATGGCTGAACCATAGCTGGGGTGTGGAAATTCCTAATTTCCATAGGTTTCACTATAGCTAGGGTGCTGAATTTCCACATGCTACACTATATCTAGGTTGCGATGACCTTCTTACATGGGAAAAATGAGCATTTTCTCAATGCTTCTAGAAGGAGAAACTTCTATGGTGAGGTGGCCTACAAATGGTTTGGATATTACTCACTTTCATGATTTAGTGGGATCATCCTAACCTCCTCACCTTATCCTCTTCATATTATAAAAGGAGAGGAGATCTCATGGAGAAAGTTAGCTTGATGAGGGTTTGAGTTGGTTTTGTAGCTTGATTGGGTTGGAAATTCTTTGAGCTTGTTATCTTGGTTAGATTGGCTTTAAGATTTTATTTGTCAAGATAGATTGTGAGTAGATGTCAGATCCATGGTCTCAGAATCCTTGGAGCAAGAAGCGTGTTGGAAGCAAGGAATTGTTGGAAGGAGCCTTACGACATCAAGGCATCTGGTTGTAATATCTCTTCCTATTATTTAATATAATATAGTGGCATGCTTCTTTCCCATAGAATTATCTATATTTTATTGAATAATTCCTTGATCATATGCATAGGTTGTCATTGAATATACTCTCTCTAATTTCACTTTGGTTGGTTTGTGTCTCACTGCAGGATCAGTATCACAAGAGCACTGGAGCGAAATAGGAACAAAAAAGACATAAGGAAGCGACATTTAAAGGTATGTCTATCGTCTTTTGTTCGATAGTAAATTTTATGATTAGAACCTAGGGAAAGCGCCATGTCCTATCATGTTTTGTTCTAGATCTAGGTGGATCTAGGGGGATCGATTTGTGTCTGCACTTAACAATTTATTCGATAACAAAATTGGCGACCATACTGGGGAACATATTGTTTTCCTAAGTTTGTCTTGATTTCTTTCTTTGATTTCTTGGGTTTTGTTTTCTGAGTCAGTGGAAGATCCATCTTGACTCTCTGAATGTTAAACTTCACTGGAAAACCTTCTCAATTTTTAATTTTTTCCATTTTTGTTCGATTTCCACACCCTACTTTGAGGGATAGTGTGGTGACTTAGGATTTCCACTGCCTACCTATTTTGACCAGTGCGGAAATTTCACGCCCTACCCATATCTGGCCCGAAAAAATCAGTTATTTCCGCACTATGCTAGTCTTCCAACCTACAGAAATTGTGAAATTCTTGATTTTTGATGGTTTTCCTTAGGACCTTGGATTTGGTTTTGGGGTGAATTTTTGGGTTTGATTATGATTTGTTTATAGTCTACTTGATATTTTTTGAGCTTCTTTTAACCATATTTTGTTTGTTTTCTTTTGAAAGATTTGATCTCTCCCTTTGAGTGTCTTTCAATTACAAAGCCTTGTTTTTCTTTAGAATTGTTTAGTGAAAAGAACACTTTTTTTTTCCTGAATAACTTGCGGTAAAAGAGAAACTTTGTTTGGGTTGTTTCTTTTTTTGAAGTGATTTTCTATTGATTTTAGCTATCTTTGAAACAAAAATATTATTTCTTTCTTTGCATTATATTGGGGGCATATTTGCATTTGAAGTAGTGAAATTGCATGATTTTTGGTCTTAAATTCTTAAAAGTTTTCCCCCTCATGGCCGGGGGGGGCCATGAATCATGCATTGGTATATAGTCTATTTTATGGTAGAAAACCTACATTATATTAGTTGTAGGTATTTGGAATAGGTGTGAAAGATAAATTTCCAAAGCTGCAAACAAACATATAATCTTGCATTAGGGAGCGGTGAAATCCACTTATTACATTTTGTCCTGGGAAGCCCTTCTAACACAAGGGTCAATCACGCGGTTGCATTGATACTGGCAAAGTTACTCACCCTTCTTTGTTGGTCTTAGTGTAGAGATTACATGTATTATGGGGGTCTCTTGAAGGTATACCCACAATGATGAGTGGAAGCCTTTCAAGTTTATTTCGGGCTAGATACCCTGCCATTGCGCATGGATCAGACTGTCGATTGTTTCCCCAGGAATCACTGTAGTGATTGGTAACCTTAGTGGCCTATCTATTTAGGGAATTTACACAAGGTGACTGTGGAGGGACAAGTCTTCATGGTACCTGGAATCGACATTGGCCAAACTCACTCGGGCTCCTTGGAGGGTAAATCCACAATTACTGTGTGGAAGCTTGCACCAAGGCGTAAGTTTGTTAAGCAAGTCGTCAATGTAACTTTTCCACCTGCTCTATCTCATCCCCTTCTTACTTTGTTTTCATGACATTTAATTTCATCACCAACTAGTGTGTTCATTGTAAGAAGGTTTTGTTTGCTTGCTTGCTTACTAGATTTTTAGCGTATGTTGTTTGTTTTCCCTGGCAGACTCTAGATTGGATTTTTGTTTTAATGGCGTCAGTTCCTTAAATGACCAATGGAGGAACCTCTGCTCTAGAGGAAACTTTTGTTTTTCCTTATTACAGAAACATTGGTCCTCCTCACATTGCTACTTTGAGCCTTCCAGGCCTCACGATTGGATTACCAGTATGGTTGTTTTCCACTCAGGTAGTCCCAAATGTAGTTAATGCTTCATTTGTAAGCACTTCCCCCCAAGAACATCAACCTCATGTTGATCCTTCACCTTCTTCACCAGTAATATCTTCTTCACCTTCTTCAATTGCAAGGTCTTCTTCCATTTCCTCTTATTCACTAAGTGAAATCTCTAAAGCTAGTAACTCGATGGATAGGAAGAAGAAGAAATGAAAGAATAAGAAGAAGAAAAATAAACAAGGATCCATACTTCCAACCACTGCCAAACATGTTGGAAAAAAACTAGTTAATGTTAATCGTACTAGGACTGTTGATGATGTCAAGATCACCCAAATAACCCGTAAGCCCAAGTACCCTTGCCGAATTTGCAAGGGTAGCCATCTTCTTAAAGATTTCCATGGTCTATCCAAGGTTATAGAAACATGGTCTACACACCCTCACCAACCTGTGTTGTCAACATCTGAACAACATGTTGATGACCTCCAGTCAACTAGTCAAGATACCATTGGGAAGAAGAAAAGTAGAGCCAAGTTCCTGTGTATGTTATGCGACGAAGCCTTGAAATTACTAGAAGACATGACTGTCCCCCAACCTCAACTTCCAGCTGTGTATCGAAATCTTACTCTCAACCCACCTGCAGTTGATGGAATGATCAATCTCGCACCTTTGTCAGTCAATCTGGTTGATCATGTAGTCAACTTGGTCACTTCTTTAGTCGAACTAGTTGACCAAGTGGTCGATCCGATCCCATCCTCAGTCGATCACACTATCATGTTAGAGAGTGAAACCCAAGTGGTTGATATGATCCCATCCTCGGTCAATCCCACTCTCCCACTAGAGAGTGAAACCCAAGCGATCGATCCATTTCCATCCATCGACCACATTCTCCCTTTGGAGAATGAAACCCAAGTGGTTGATTTGATCTCGTCATTGGTCATTCCTACTCTCCAGCAAGAGAGTAAACCTAATACTTCCCATGTTTTTCTCGTTGATACAAACTCTACCATGCCAAGGGGTATTCCTCCTTCTACCATGGAACCCTCTCCAAGTAATGAGGCCATCCATTTTAATTGGGGTGTGCTAACTAGAACTCGTCTTCCCTCTCACATTCCTTTCTAGATTACAATGCAAGTTTGTGATTGGGACATTCCTCAGACGTTGATAGATAAAGGTGCGTCCGTTAGTATTTTGTCCTCATTTCCTTGAAAAGCTTTGGGTTGTCCTTAGCTTGCCCCAGTTATGTAGAATCTGTTAGCTTTTAATAGAAGAACCAGTCAACCTTTAAGGACCCTTCCTCGATTTCTTGTAACTTTGGGAGGGAAAACAGTCTTTATTGATGTCATGGTAGTCCAAGACTCTTTGGATTTCTCTTTACTCCTTCGGCGATATTATGTGTATGCCATGAAATTTATTTTGTCCACTCTATTTCATGTGATGTCTTTCTCTCACGATGGAAGAATGGTGACCATTGATCAAATTTCGTTTTTTGGTCTTGAATTGACCTCAATGACCTCCCTACACAGTTGTTATATGCAAACAGTATCACCCCTGCCACGGGTAAATGATGTGGCATTGTCTCCCATGCCTTCTAATGCCAATGAAAATGACTTGGATATGGTAGTTGACATGGTGATCTCTTCGATCGGGATTTTAGAGCTTGATCTCTTTACCCGTATCACGACCCTCGACATGTGTTCCTTAGAGAGTGTGTTTCTTCAGTCCAGTGAAGATCTCTTGGAAGCCATGATCAAGTTTTTTCCCTTGACATGGTGTCCTTCCGAAGCATTTCCCTCTTGGAAGCCATGATCAATAACAGAGGTCCAGGGATTGAACTTGGATTCTCGAGCATGGTTTTCTAATTTCAAGCTCGATAAAAAATGAAACAGTGATCTAGGGATTATACCTAGAGTCACGAGCATAGTTCCTCTCTTGTGTCAAGCTCGTTAAAAAATGAAATAGTTGTTCCCCCTCTCTGTTTGAGTCAAGTCCTTCGTCTAGTATTTGAAGCTTCATTTCATTATCCTTTGTAGTTGGATGAAATAAAGATTGGGGGGAATTTTCTTCCAGACTCTAGACTTCATGCTAAAGTCAAGACACTAGTTTCTTAAACTGTGGGCTAAGTACCGACCATACCTTCATTATGTGCTGGGAAGTTCAAGCATAGTTTTCTATGGTTCAAGCTTGTGTAAAAATGAAACCACCTACCTCAAGCATAGTTTCCTCTAGTTTAATCTTGTGTAAAAATGAAACCACTTACCTCAAGCATAGTTTCCTCTGGTCCAAGCTTTTGTAAATGAAACTAGGTCAAAGCATAGTTTTGTTTAGTTTTTATGCTTGTGTAAAAAATAAAATCTATCCCAAGCACAGTTTTGTTTTATTTTAAAGCTTGATTAAAAATGAAAACAATCTTGAGCTTAGTCTTTGTTATTTCTCATGCTCATAAATACATAAAAATAAGTTATCGATCTTATTCTTTGTTCTTTCTCATGCTGGTAAATCAATGAGAATGTAACTGAGTATACTTTTATCACTTTTTTGGACTCGTAAAGGTTATACGAAAAAGGAACCCCCTGGAGTTCCCTTTAAGCTCTTTTCATGCTCCTTAAAAGTGAAAAGAATGTCGAGTGACCTTGTTCTTTTCACGCTCGTAAAAGTATTTGAAGAAAACATTTGATGGGTGATAGTTTATCATTTTTTCAGTCCTGTCGAACTATTTTACAAAAAAGGAACTGAGAGAGTTCTCTTTTAAGTGGTTTTCCAAACTCTACAATCATGAAAAACCTTCAAGTTTTCGATCTTTGGACTCATTAAACACACATCAACAGACCCATATAGGAATGAACCACTCCTTAGGGTTTGTTAAATTTACTCCAAGGGACTCATCCATAGGATGAGCTTACATCTACACACATATGTTATCCTCCTAAATCTTGTGTAAAAATAAAGAGGTACTCTCCAGAAATGGTAGGGGAAAAAATTGGGAAAGAAATGTGTCTAAACGTGTATTCCATGGAAGAGTCACTTTTGAACATGACACCCTTTCACTTGCCTTGTGTCTAGGTTGGAATATCCTCTTGTCTCTTGATCATACTCCTTTATAAATTGGTTTTTGATCCCCATTGTTGAGTCAGTGTTTCCAAGACAGTTGTCGTGTCATCAATATGTTCAAAGAGATGTTCAACCTAGAAAGACTTCTATTGCATTGGCCATGTCTACAGTCTTTAAGCCTTCTATTACATCGACCATCCCTAAGTCAGTCCTGAATCACATGTTACTTGGATCTACTTCAAATCTTGTTACTCATTTCGTGTCATTGATGGGGATACATTAAGGCCCTCCTGTGACGAGTATTTTCCTGTCAACCTCAACTCATTATCTAGGAATTAGACTTAGAAACCAATTGGTACTTTGGAACTTGCATGCCTCAATGGAAGGTTTCCTTGCTTTCGACAGTGGGTTTTCATTATTGACCTTTGATCGGGAGATTTCATTGAGTGTTTGACTTCAGCTCATTGATTCACATTCGTTGGATTGTACTAGTGTACCTTGGGAGTCATTGACATTAATGGTGATTTCCTCACACTTGTTAACAGTATTCATTAATAACCGATAATCAAGTGGTTTCTACCATGTTCGACTTCAGCACCTATAATTGCATGGTTAGATTCATACTATAGAGTGGTGGAGATGAAGACCCTGGATATTTTCTGACTCATTCAAGTTGCGTTGGAGTATATATTTTGTAATGTTTCATAGATCCACAGTGTATGTCTCATGGCTATGTTCAAATTCGAGTATTTAACACATAGATACACATTGTATTTGTGGTGGCTATGTTCAGATATGAGTCATATTTGCATGGATCCACAGTGTATGTTTGGTGGCCATGACCTGTATTACTTGACATGGATCTTCGCATGTCGGAATTTATGCTTTGATTCATTTGTATTCTGAGTATGGGAATGCCTACCTCAGTGATGATATATTATTGTATTGCGTTTCCTTGTTTGTTGAGAGGTTTCTAGCCGACGTTTTCCTTGTTCCCTACACACACTCGACAAAGTATTTTAGCTATCACTCTATTCTAACTTCATACTCTGGGGGGCTCTCTGTTACACATTATTTTCATCACCCTCATGATAATTAATTGTGTAAACCTATATGTTGCCTTCATAGAGGTCAGTGGCCTGAATTCTTGAAGAAAGAAGGGAGAAGAAATTTCCTTGAGATAAGAAGTTGTGTTTACCTCTGTAAAAACCCTATTTTGGAGGATTTCTATGGACTGCACCATAGTTGGGGTGCAGAAATGCCTGATTTCCACAGGCTTCACTATAGCTACAACACAAAATTTCTGTAGGTTGCAATATAGCCAGGTCGCGGTGGCCTTCGTACATGGGGAAAATGAGCATTTTATCGATTCTTCTAGAAGGAGAAGCTTCTATGGTGAGGTGTCCTCCGAATGGTTTGGATATTACTCCCTTTCATGATTTAGTGGGATCACCCTAACCTCCTCACCTTATCCTCTTCATCTTATAAAAGGAGAGGAGATCTCATGGATAAAGTTAGCTTGATAAGGGTTTGAGTTGGTTTTGTAGCTTGATTGGGTTGGAAGTTATTTGAGCTTGTTAGCTTCGTTAGATTGGATTTGATATTTTGTTTGTCAATATAGATTGTGAGTAGATATCAGATCCATGGTCTCAGAATCCTTGGAGCAAGAAGTGTGTGGGAAGCAAGGAACTGTTGGAAGGAGCCTTACGACATCAAGGCATTCGGTTGTAATCTCTCTTCCTATTATTTAATATAATACAATGGCATGCTTCTTTCCCATAGAATTATCTTTATTTGATTACATAATTCCTTGATCATATGCATAGATTGTCATTGAATATAATCTCTCTGCTTTCACTTTGGTTGGTTTGTGTCTCACTGTAGGATCAATATCACAAGAGCACTAGAGAAAAACAGGAACAACATAGACATAATGAAGTGACATTTAAAGCATTTCTATCGTCTTTTGTTCGGTAGTAAATTTGATGATTAGAGCCTAAGGAAAGTGCCATGTCCTATCGTATTCTGTTCTAGATCTAGGTGGATCTAGGGCGATCGATTTGTGTCTACACTTAATGATTTACCTGATGAAAATAGATACATCTAGGTTGAAATGGAATTTTTGGACATCTCATCCTTGGGCATGTCCTATCGATATGCCATCAAAATCGAGTAGAAGCTCAAACAAAAGACGCGGCAATTTGGGCCTGGGAACCCCGCACAACAAAAGCCGGGAAAGGGCAGCTACAACCCAAAAAATAAAGGACAGAGAAAAGATGGATAGCATCAAGAAAAACAGTCCAAGATGCAAGAAAATAAGGACACCCAAAAGGCAAAGAAAGAAACCGGGAAGTGGTGCGACTTCCATAAGACCCCTTGGCATAACACTATTGACTGCCGCTCAAAGAAATCGTTGGTGGTCGAAGTGAAAGCCTATGAATAAGATGCAGATTATGACTCTGAGATAGAACCAGAAAGGGGAAGATGGATCATTGACATAGAACCCAGTGCCACCATTTCTACCACCAAGCTCCAACCTGGTGATCCAGACAAGCCAGAAGAAGGAGAGCACCTCTTCCATTAACAGATGTGGGTAAAAGGCACCCCATTGCACTTCATTGTTGATAACAGTAGCTAGAAGAACCTCATCTCAATAGAGGTCATCAAGTATCTCACCTTGCCAACAACGCTGCGCCCACAACCCTACACCATTGGATGGCTCCACCAAGGAAGCGATCTTCGCATCAGCCAATAGTGTCGATTGTCATACAACATCAAAACCTTCAAAGACAAGGTATTATGTGATGTTGCTCCTCTCAAATTTTGTGATGTTCTTTTGGGCCAACATTATTTATGGAAACATCATGTCGTATATGAGTCTAGGCCTCATAGTGTTATTATTACTTTGAACAGGAAATTGTACAAGATACCCGAGGCAGTCCCACCTAGTGTTATTTCCTTGATCTCTGCTAAGAAATGCAGGAAGGTCATCTCTCAGATGGGAAAGTTTGTCTTCTTCATGATTCTCTCTTAGAATAAGAGAAATATCACAACCACATATAGGGTCTCTGTGGCTACCCTCTCCATAGAGAAGAAGTAAGTAGATAAGGTCATGGAAGAATACTCAAATATCTTCTCCTCGCCTACCAGGGTTCCTTTGCACTGCTAGGTCAAGCACCCCATTGATCTAACCCCCGGCACACCACTTCCCAATGGGCCAGTCTATCTTCTCTCTTTGTTAGAGAATGAGGAGATCAAGTGATAAATACAATAACTACTAAACAAGGGGAACATTCATCCCAGCTCATCACCTTGTGGGAGCCCAATCGTGTTGGTACAGAATAAATATGGAACCTGGAGACTCTTTATTGACTACCGGGATATGAATAAAATCACATTCAAAAACTGATAGCCAATTCCCTGAATCGACGACCTCCTTGATCAAATCATGGGGGTCAAATACCTTAGTAAGATTGATCTAAAGTTTGGATACCACCAGGTCCCGAAAGAACAGACAGATGTATGGAACACTGCCTTCAAGTCAAAGGAAGGATTTTTTTAATGGTTGGTCATGCCCTTTGGTTTGATAAATTCCGCAGCCACTTTCATGAGGATGATGGATGATATCTTGCAACCATTCACCAATGTTTTTGTACTAGTGTACTAGATGACATTCTAATTTAAAACAAGAATTGGGCTGAACAATTGCAACATATTCAACAGGTTATGCACACCCTACGGCAGCACAAGCTATACGTCAACTTGGAAAAATTATCCTTTGACATGGACAGGCTACATTACCTTGGATACATCATTGATCAGCATGGCGTACATGTCGATCCATCCAAGATCCAAGTCATCCATGACTGGCCAACCCAAACAACACTCACTGAGCTTTGGAGCTTCTTGGGCCTTGCCAATTTCTACCAAAGGTTCATGTTGGGATTCTCCAATATTGCAGCAATTCCACCTCAACATCAAGTATAAAAAAGGAAGCACCAAACGTGTCGTTGATTTCCTCAGAAGACCTCTAGTCGCAACACTCACTAGGGTGCTAGACTCTTGTGGCCATGAGACATCTGGATGGCCCCAAATCTATGAGACAGACCCTCACTTCACCACCACCTACCAAATGTTGGGTGAAAGTGCAGTTGTCAATAATTTCCATCTTTTGGATGGGTTGTTCCGTCGTCTAGGTCATATCTTTGTTCCATCAGGTGAGGGAGTGAATATGATCTAGGAATCCCACTATAGTTGGGTGGCAGGACACTTCAGCGTCGAAAATACAGTGGTGATGCTACAGAAACATTTCTACTGGCCGAAACTTCAACAGGAGGTCAGCAAGTATATCAGGTCCTGCACTGCCTATGCTATTGCCAAACCGACCACTAAGAAATAGGGCCTGTACACCCCTCTTCCTACTCCTTATAGGCCATGGAAATCCGTCTCAATGGATGACATGTCAGGCCTCCTATCCACCAAGTGAGGAAATGGCTGTGTTTTTGTGGTTGTTGATCACTTTTCTAAGATGGTGATTATGGTTGCTTGCAAGAAAATCATCACAGCAGAGGCCACTGCCAGGCTCTTCTTTGAACGAGTCTGGGTACATTTTGGAATCCCACAAACCATTGTCTCATATCAGGATAGTTGATTTCTCAGAACATTATGGTCGAGCCTCTAGTCATTTTTGGACACCAAGATCAACAAATCCACGACCTTCCACCCCCAGAAACATGACCAAACTGAGGTTGTAAATTGAATGATTATGCATATCCTTCATATGTATAATTCAAAGCACCCTAGCACATGGGATAAGATCCTTCCCTATGTCCAACATAGATACAATTGAGCCCTGCATAGCTCAACCGACCACAACCCCTTTTAGGTGGGTTTGGGATTCCAACCATTGGGTCCCATAGATGTTGCACCTCCCCTTGCGGTCACCTCGACCGACTCATCTCCTACTCCAACTGAAGCTGACAAAGCCAACCGGTTCATTGAGAGGATCCTGCAAATACGCCAACAGGTTCAAGATATACTACAAAAGTCCAATGACAAGTACGAACAACGCCATGATCAACATCAGGTGCCACCTAAGTTTCAGGTGGGTGACAAAGTTTGGTTTCACTTGCAGAAAGAAAAACTTATAGGAACCCATCGGAAGCTTCTACCATACCATTATGGGTCATAGACCATCACCAAGGCAATGGGGGACAATGATTTTGAGCTCAACATTCCTTCCTTCCTTGGCCTGCACCCAATGTTCAACATGGATCTCCTTCGCCCTTATTTCCCACCATTATTGGACACCTAAGAAGTATCAGAACAACTGAAACCAACAGAGATCAACCCTGACTACATACAATAGGCATCCAATGATTAGATTTTGGACACACATATCAAGGGAACTCGACAACAAAGGGTTGTCTTTATTGAGTCGTCAAAGCAGGGCAGCTCCTGCACCAAGGCAAGTGGCTCACCCGGGGTCGAATTCAGCAGAAATTTCCTCATATGATGGGGGACCTCAATGCAATGGAGACCATTTCTTCCAAAGGAGGGAGTAATGATCGATATGGATATCGGTGGCCACCCACCTTTTCCAAGTGGCTCAAAATAGTTTTATGATAATTTTGGCAATTTACTATTTTTAGCAGTTTTAACTTCTAAGGCCATTTTGAGGGCCTAAATGAAGGTTTTTTGGGATCAATCTCCTCAATGATAACCAAAGGTATGATTGATCTTCCAAAATTAATCTCTACGAATATACCTTTCCATTGGGCTATCACATGCCTGAAACGGAGATTTTATGCAAACGTTACGACCCCGGGAAGTTGATGTACTAACTTACCCAAACGGGGCCCACATGACTTTTGGTGCTTCATCTCCTAGGGTTGGGTTTTT
>SNQJ01S0003555.1:257473-279627 GCA_010110895.2 Picea sitchensis | reverse complement strand
GAATTTAAATGCTTGATGCCAGGAGAATACATTGATAATGTGTGGGGCCTCTACACAAGTATGTTTCAACCCATCACAAAATAATCATAAGTATTATCCTCTATAAGCCAACACCCTGCATTCTTGCAAAGTTCAGCTATTCTACGCAGAAGAGGATTATTGTTGCAATTAGAGTTGAATTCTTCGCTCATTTGTGGCTTCGGAAGCACTTTAGGGTTTCTGTATACAATGGAACATATATGTGTAACGGAGTATGAATAGAACAGAAAGAATGCCATTTGCTTAACAAAAGTCTTCAGGAGAGTAAACAATGTCTTCAAGAACCAGCAAGAAAATGTTATAAATCCGGAGCCCAGCAGCCACTCTATAAGGACAGCTTCCGTCAAACCATATGAAGAAGGTAACGATGAAGACCTAGAAGAAGTTGAACAAAAACCAGAAGATGAAGTCAAAGTTCTAAAGAAAAGAAAAGGGTCACCTTCGAGGTCTTCCGTTAAGAAGAAAGACAAAGCGACCGTGACCAAGATGAATACCATGCTCAATCCAGATGACTTCAGCTTTCTCCTCGTGACTTTGAATGAAGCTATAGAAGAGATCACAGAAAAGAAGGAGGCCAAGCAACAGA
Organism: Picea sitchensis; assembly: GCA_010110895.2. NCBI lineage: Eukaryota > Viridiplantae > Streptophyta > Pinopsida > Pinales > Pinaceae > Picea > Picea sitchensis. The sequence goes on along the minus strand of SNQJ01S0003555.1, from coordinate 279,002 downwards.
TGATGTACGACAAAATCGAAGTCAAGCTCCAAGGAGTACAATGAGCCCTCCATTATAACCACGCAGTCTCCACTGCACCTATGGCAGAAGGAACACCCGAATCAGGAGATGAGTCAGTTCAACATCATAGGATTGTCGACCTAGTCGAAGTAGGCCTTTGAAAAGAAAAAGAAGTAACAACGCAGGCCACCCAGGCCCTAAATCACGCACACAAGGAAATCATAGAGCAGTGCCAAGCTGCACAGTAAGAGAAGGAGGCCATCCAAGAAAAGTTTGATAAAGAACACACAAAGATCCAAAAGGAGAAGGAGAAACTTCTTGTGAAGCAAATAGGGATTGAAGAAGCAGTCAACAGAGCATTTCGCTCTATGACTGGTTTAGAACAGAAGGCAAAAGAACCCACAGAACGCCAAGTAATGAAGCTTGCTGAAGTCATTCAGCAACTGCAACAAAGAGTAGTAGAACTAGAGATCCAAGCTATACCAAGTACTCCACAAGAAGAACGTGACCAATGAGAAGTGAATGCCTAAAGTACAATAGAAAGGATTAAGGCACTCACTGAAGAATGTAAGCAATTAAGTAGTAGAAGTGCGCAGATACATGAGAACCTATCCGAGAACCCTGAATTGCATAAATTGGAGTCACAGCTCCAGGAAATGAAGTACCAAGCCAAGAAGTTACAGGTACAGCTGAAGGCCCTACCGACCATAGAGAAAATGAAGAGGTCCCACGAACAGTGCGTCATGCAGCAGCAGGTTCATATGATCCAGAACAAGGTCATGGAAGTGATGCAACAACTTCAACCTTTGCAGGATAGGGCATGTCAACTATTCTTAGAGATTGAGAGCCAAGAGACAGACCTGGAACAGGTCATGAACACATCAAAGAAGAACTTAGAAGGACCAATTAGTAACGCACTCATTCAGGAGTTTTCCTAGCAAGAAGTAGTAGCAAAGCAATAGGTCAAATAATCTCGAGCGAAGCTCGAGGCCTTCGAGGTAGAGTTACCCAGAGAACAGTGACTCGGGACGAGTCACAGGTGAGTGTTGGGGGCCTGTTGGCCCTCGACCAATTTTTGAGGAATACTTGGTCATAGTTGACCATTTGGTACTTCGACTACATGTCGAAGATGGATCGCATGGTGAAGCAGAGATCATGGGATCTTGCCACCTTTTGTGGAACCTTTTTGGGTTTGTTTGGGAATATTGTAATGGGAAAGGGATGTCGTCCCTTGTTTAGGCATTTTTATATGTATAAATAGAGGTCTAGGACATGTAAGAAAGGAGGCCATGTCTATTCGATGTCTTAGTACATAAGTTGGATCTATGTGATCAGGAGTCTATGTGATTGTAAGAGCTCTGTGTGTGCTGTAATAGTGCTGAGTGCACAGAGTGTGAGAAGGCTTAGTGCTTGGATCTACCTGGGGAAAGAGGATCTAGCAAGCTGTGAATATCTCTTGTCCTGTGAAGGGTAAGGGTCATTGAATATCTGTGCTATAACTTCTTGACCAGGATAATATAAATAAGACTTTGTGGATGTAACCCCAGGGTGGGGGTGAACCACGGTAACTCTGTGTACTGTGATGATGTGTTTGTCTTTCTCTTACTAAGTTCTCTGATATGTTTTGATAGATCTATTGATGCTTTGTGCTTATGAGATATGAATGCATGCTATATCTAATACATAAGATGCTAAGTGCTTAATCTATTGAGTATAACCTATTTATCAATGCTAAGTGCTAGATCTGAGTAATTACTGCAGTGCTCTGTGCTTTCTCCGAAGTGTATTAATGAATGTATGTTAGGAAATAACTGATGCTAAGTGTGTTGTAAGAAAGATAATCACATATCTGTGCCACAGCTAAGGTTGTAGACACCTGAGTCTTGCAACCACCCCTACCTCTACCTCGGGTGAGATTTCATCTGTTTCACAGGTGTTGCCGAAAGGGTCGGTAGTTAGGGATTTGTTGGTTCTCTCTTAAGCGTTGAACCCTGGGTCTGCCCCTGTGCCAACACCTTTTATGAATCTCATATAGTATCCTGCCAGGCCCATAAAGGATCTAATATCAGATACATCCTTTGGGGTAGTCCAATCCATGATAGATTTAATCTTGTCAGGATCAACTACCACTCCTTCCTCATAAATAATAAGGCCTAAGTAATGGACTTGTTTCTGGAAAAAGTCACACTTAATAAGATTAACATAGAACTTATGTTCTCTTAGCACTTGGAGTACTAGTTTGAGATGTTCTTCATGATCTTACCTATTCTTGGAATAAATTTATGAATACGTTATTCATTAAGAACATAAAAGTGGTTGGTGCATTGGTAAGCCCAAGTGGCACCACCAGAAATTCATAGTGACCATATATTGTCCTAAAAGTTGTCTTCTGGATGTCTTCATATTTAATTTAGACCTAATGGTATCCATACCTCAAGTCAATCTTGGATAAAATTGTAGCACCCCTTAATTGGTCAAAAAAATCATCGACCCTTGGCAAGGGATACTTATTCTTGATGGTCATATTATTGAGTTGTCCATAATCTATGCATAGTCTGAGTGCACCATCTTTATTTTTCACAAACAAGGCTGGTGCTCCCCATGGAGACACACTAGGTTGAATGTATCCTTTGTCCCACATCTCCTTCAATTGTAGTTTGAGCTCAACTAGATCTGGTGTACTCATTGTATAGGGTGTTCTAGACATTGGCACCACCCCTGGTACAAGTTCTATTGAAAAGTCAATATCCCTTCTTGGAGGTAGACCTGGTACCTCTTTTGGGAATACATATTTATAGTCTCTTAATATGGCATGATTCTCTAGGATGGGTTTGTCATTCTCAATAGATTTTAGTACTTGTATTGCATACAAGGGACATCCCTTTCTGCAATACTTCCTCACTTGGAGGGATGATATTTGTCTCACTGAGACATGATTTTGAATCCCTTGTAGCGTTACCATTCTTCCTTCTTCATTTTCACACTCCATAGTTTTACTGTAATAGTCCAACTTGGTTTTGTGGGTAGCCAACCATTCCATGCCAATCAACAGGTCATAAGATCCTAGAGGAAGTATGTTTAGGTTTTCTTCTGTGGGAAACCCACTTATAACAAATTGGAATGATTGTATGACCTCTGTTACTTTTCTTTTGGTTCCAGTGGCTAGTTGTACCATCCATTATTTAACATGTTTAACTTGTTGAAATTTACATTTCTCAACAGTTTGAGGGGAATCATAACTCAAATTAGAATAGGGTCAATTAAAATGGAAACAAGATGGTTGGAAATTGTACCTTCCGTATCCACCACTGAAGCTTGGTGGTCAAATTGTCTATTATCCAAGGCTGCATAAATTTATGGAAGGATCCTAGCCACATCATTGACTATGGTAGCCTCTTGGATGTTGTAAAACCTCCCATTGTTATGTTTCCTATGCAGATAGTCCCTCAATAGATGTTCCTCTCCACAACCCCAACATTTCAAGGGTTGCCCCGAATGGTTTATTTCCACTCCGGGATGGAAAATTTGGTTGATACACACTTCTGGCAGGAAGGCTCATCCTAGAGCTCATACCATGGTTCTTAAATATCAAGAATTTAAACCCCTTCTTCTTAAATCCCAAATTATTTTTCTTCTTCCCATCTTCATGGGGTTATGTCTTATTCTTGAATTGCTCGTAGTAATACCTTTCTTTTCAAAGAGTATCTTCTAAAGTCTTTGGCTCATCAAACTCAATTCTGTCCCAGTAGGACTAAGGTAATCCACTAATAAATCATTGCATCTTTACTTTTTCATCCTTTATATAGGGCACATACCTCATCGACTCAAGGAATTTGTTGATATATTCATCTATGGTGAGTTGTCCTAGCTTGAGTTCATAGAACTCCTTGGTATTTCCATCAAAGCACTTTTCTTACAGGTACTTCTTCTTGAAGTATTTCTCAAATTGTTTCCATGAGAAGTCCTTTTCATGGATTCCTTTCACATTCCTAAGGTATTCCCACCAAATGGAAGCTTTCCCATTCAAGTTGAAAATGGATATCTGAGCCTTTAAGTTTTTCAAGTAGTCATGAACTCTGAAGTACTTCTTCAGGTCGAGTAGCCAAACTTTTGCTTCTTCCCCCTTATTAATCTCTCCATCAAAGGTGGGTGGTTTGGATTTCTTGAACTCTTCAGGGTCACGACTCTTGGATTGTTTCCTCTTATTTCTTCTCATCTGGGAATGGGGACTAGTTTTTCCACTAGAATATTCCTTGGAGTTGTCAGTTTCCTCACTAGAGGAATCTTCGTTTGAATGTCTCTTGGCTCCATGTTGGGACTTCTTTGAGGTGCTCCTCCTGGTGTGGCCACTTTCTGGACCATTCTTTTGTATCTCAGGTGGACTTGGGATTTTCTTAGTATGATGTATGTCCACATGACTAGCAACTGGACCATGTTGCAATTGTCTTTGTATATCTGATAGACTTTTCAATAGGACTGCATTAATTTCAGTCTTCTTTTCCTGCTCCTTGATCATCCTTTCATTGTTAGCCTTATAACTCTATAATTATGCCATGAGGATTCTTACAGTTTCAGCCAAATCTGGAGGGGTTTCCACCACTCTCCTTTCATCAGATTATTCCTCTCTATTGTGGGAGATCTCTCCCAACTCCTGATGTGTCACCATCCTTTACATTGTAGTTATATTGTTTCTCACTGACTGCTTGAGTGCTGATGAAACATTTTCTATTAGTTACTAATCTACCAGTTCATGAACAACACATATCATTTCAAGGTGAAGTGAGTTATTTATTTGGAAACATTAGCAACCTATAGTGAAAACTTCCAAAACATCTATCAACAATAGAAGGTTTCGTTCCTCTCTTCAGTATAGGTTCAAACATGTTTCTTATAGAAGGGGGGTAAGGTAGGGTGTTACCCCATAAGTTCTCTAATAATGTTTTTTTTATGCTACTCCTGCATGAACCCAAGTAGGCCAAGTGTTGTTGCCATGCTCTGATACCAATTTGTAACACGCTCAACCCCTTAAATACCCTTTCTAGGGATGGGGCATCAAATTTTTTCTTTTCCTTTTTTCATTTTTGGTCCCTTACTAAGAAAAACCCTCTTATTCTAATCCCCCAAAGTTTACATCTCCCACTAAGTTCTTAAACCATCTAGCAGGGTCCTCCTCGTGACCTCGGGCTGAAAACCAGGAGATAAGAGTCTGCTTAGTGAAGGTTTTCGACACTTCAGAACTCCTAGACTTTAGGAGTTCCAATGGTGTTGTCGAATTCCCAGGTCATCAGATAGCGGAGGGAATCAACGGTCCAAGTCCTCCACTGATATCCTACGGTTAAAAAGGGGGGCTTTGAGATTGCTCCACATGGCCTTGTCCTGTCGACGATCGACGATTAGTGTTTTGCATTAAACGTCCTACATTTCAAATTTTTGGCAGTCGGCGGTTGTCGTTGAACCTTCAGCGTTTTGGTGATCGACGATCGTCATTGGTCCTTCGGAATTCGGTGATTGATGATCGTCATTGAACCTTCCTTTTTCAAACTACACTCAAATATTCCAAACTCCCAAAGTTATCCAAACTCCTAGATTTCTAAACACATCACCAGCCATGTTGGCTAGGTGGGCACGAACCAGAAGCTAACACGTGGCGAGGGTCAAGAGGTGACATGTGTCCTAATTAGGTGTTGACACATGTCATTCTCTAATAGGCATAAGAGGTATGTGAATTGGTTAAATCTGGGTGACACGTGGCATGAATAATGTGGGTCCACATCACATCAAATGATGTCATTATGCCATGTCATCTTGGACTAATAAATGTCCATCCCTTCGATCTCACGGTCAGTAGAAGTCCATGTGGATCCATAAATCTATGATTCTCATTAATTCATAGCTTCAGACTTCATATCTTGCCAAATCCTCACGTCAAGAATTCCTCGAATAGCTAAGTCTCTGGACTCTCTAATCTGGCACCAAGTGTCCTCATCCTACCAATGACCTAGATTCATTTCGGTGTTCATGACTTTGGAGGTTTTCACATTCTATAGATTCTTAGCCATGTTCCTATGGAATACTGAGTCTCCAAACTATGGGATTTCTTGCCACATTCCCTCTCATCTAATGACTCCAATTCGACGAAAAAAATTAGACAAGGGACAATTAGGGGCCACGTGTCGCTACATGATGTGTTCCTGGTCAATTGGGTGATTGAGGGTGGGCTTCTTAGATCGACGACTAAGAGGGATCCTGAAGGATCCGAGGATCAATGGTCCTCGTCAATTTTGAATTTTGGCATTCGAGAGTTCGACATGTATCTTCCAACTTTCTCTCCGGACCATGCCATATCTATCACCACATGTACCTAGCATCCACGATGAGGATTTACTCCAGCTTGCAGAGCTTCGAGGAAACTTGTGTGTCCTTGTACCTCCAAATACCTAGACTTGTGGATAATCGTTGATCTGTGGACACGTGTCGCTCCATTTTCAATGGTCCCGATTTACTTTGCGACTCTGACATTCGGGAGATTTGACGTTAGACCACTCCTATGCTCCCGAACTAGAACTTCGCTGAAGCACTTAACACTTCCATCCCTAAGACTGATATAATGACTGAGAGAGATCCACATTGGATCCTTGGATCGATGAACCCCATCAATTCGTGACTTTGGACTTCGGTTGTTTTCGAGGATTGTGGACTCACAAGTCTCGAAGTCCCGAAGCCAAAAGAGATATCTCCTTTCGGACTAGCGCATGGTTTCTATGCCCTGGTCACATAGGTCATGTTATCCCCTATCCTAGGGATAACTAAGGATATTATGTCTCAAGGCCCATAGGTCCTAGACATGGAGTACCGAGATTCATACGACTTGAGCTTGGCCCTAGAGGGCCCATATTTTCTTTAGTGCATCCCATCTATTAGCGACAACAACATCCATCCCACCAGCCTGGTCCTAAAGTAGAAGTGGGTCTTGCTCCATGAGGTAATGAGTTCGGGTATCATGGTATGTGTCACTCTGATTTTTGAAGCATTTGAATATGTTGCACTGAACTCTCCTTCATTTCATAAGGTTTTCTTGGAAATTATGCTCTTTAACTTGTTCTTACTTGGGAGAGGGTGGCATAATGCCCTAGTAAGTTGGTTCTCCTTTAGGATGGGTTTCCATTGGGTGGGTCCATGAAAGGTCATCATCCATTCCTTCCATACTTACCACTTTTTATTATTATCCCTCTCATATTCCCCTACCTTGGTTCGGGCATTGGGTTTTCCACACTAGGAAGGGTTGTACCTTCCCTTGTGGGAAGAAGGGGCTAAAGGCCCAGAGGGTAAAAGTAGTTGGCAAGAGTTAAAAGCCAAAATAAAACCTTTGATATGCTTCACCCAGGGATTCTTGAGAAATCCATAAAAGGATTCTCAGTAAGAAAAGGGGACCTATTAGGTCCATGGGCATGTATCGGTATGACACTACCATCTATTTGGTCACCAAACCAAGGTAGTGTCTCTTGGTGGCATAGCCAAGAGAAAGGGGGTCTCATCACAAGATAGCCTTCTCATTTCCATGAAATGCTTGTGGGTAACGTTGTCACCTATGGTCACCACGCTAGGACAATGTCCCCCAACTTTTCCCTTGAAAACAAAAAGAAATAAGATTGAGAATAAAATTCATTGAATGCGCTAGGAAACAATGGTATCCATGACAAGGTGCAACTCACCTTCTATAGAGGCACCCATGGGAAATACCTACATTTCCTTGTTATCACTACATCCTCTGCCCAAACATTTCCCCTACACCATTTCACACACTTACATGACCTAGATTGGCTCTCACCTGGGACACACCCCAAACTTGAGGAAGATTAGCCCAATAGAACATCCTGAGACCCTCTCCAAACCTGACTTGTTAAACTACATAACATCATTGAGAATTTTTCTAGGTAAAGGGGGGTTTGCTGCACATGTTTGGGTAATTTGATTATTAGATGTGATTGACATTGCTATGATCCCTGTGACTTATGAGCCCATGGAGGGCGTACTTCTTGTTGTTGCAGGACCATGCTCAGTGGACAGTTACATATGGGGATATGATTAGCTCATACCTCCATGGGGCTGGAAGCCCACAGATGGATGTTGTGACCCTAGATAGGGGCAGAGAGATGTTAGAGACTTGCACCAAGAAAAAGGAAGGATATTTCACCGGAGACACTTTGGCATACCTAGACCCAGGGGGATCTTTCTCTTTCTCCTAGACATTGTCCTTGGTAGGCCCATGATGTCACAATTGTGACCCTAGATGTCACCCAGCGTTAGGATTGACATTATGGAGGTAGTTGTGTGCTACTTGGCACCTGTGGCATCATTTGGGGGCTTGGAAGGCCTAACATTTTGCAAATGGGGCCCACTGTTTCACCCAGGAGGCTCCATGTCACCCTGGAAGGGCATGATGTCACCTCTAGAAATTATTTTAGGGTTTAATTATTTGAATTCATGTAAAAACTAGATTTTTCATGTAATCTGACCATGTCGGCCTTTTGTTGACCTAAAATTAATTAAAGGTCATAAGTATTGTATAAATAGAGAGATAAAACTCTCATTTTTTTAGGATTCACTCATCACACAAGTGGTGGTATGAAATTTGTCCCTCTTTAAGGGTTATTGGCTGAAATTTAGTGGTGCGCACTTCTTGGAGGAGGCAAATCTTGGTGTACTTTGGAAAATTTTCATGTGGAGGATCTTCAACTAGGGTTTATGCTTGATTATTATTGGTGAAGTAAGTAGAAAATATGGATTTATTTATTGTGAATGAAAGCTTATGGTGAATTTACTTGTTTCATGTCAAAAATTATGAAATTGCTTGCTTGAAACCCTAGGAGAAAGACATATGTTACTATATTTTTCTCTATAGTCTTCCACTTGCTAAAATATCTTGAAAGACACCTATCCATAAGTAGATACTAGATCCCTACCATTGTAGCACTCTAGTAACCCTACCTCATTGCCTATTGCATATTTTATTTCAATTTGTCTAACGAAAAGAGAAATCTCTAGGGCCTAATTTTTATTACTTTATAGCAATTATCTCTAGGATTTGGATTTTTGAGGCCTTGGGCTACCAACACCTCTCTCATTCTCTCCATCCCCTTTGGCTAAATATTATCATTGTTATTTTCCTCTAAGAGTTGTTGCTGCCATCATTGACTCCATTACCCTAGAAGGTGTTAATCTACCCTTTGCAAGTGTTGATTGATCAAACATTTTTCAGAACATCTTCTCTTGAACACCTATTGACTTCTACTAACCTAAGATTAGCCTAAATCATTAACCTACTTATTTTTGTTGAAACATATTTCTACAACCATCTAACAACAGAAAATTAACCCTAAAAGTGACATGTTATGCTAGCCAGACATTGCTAAAATTGCTTGTGACTATCTATTATCAAGTTAAAACTATTATTTTAAGTCTTTTATCAAGCATTTTAAAGCATAATTATTGTGGTTGTTGCAAATCTCTTGTTTTTGTTATAAATTTTTATACTGCTGCAATTCTATATCAGCTAGCACATTTTTTAAGAGTTCATTGTCTTATGAAGCACTAATATCATTTTGGTACTTGGAAAATGCCCCTTTTTGCTTTGTTGTCTTGTTCTGGACAAGTACACAATATTATTTATTTTCTTCATCTTCAATAAGACTTAAAGAACCTTTCAACTTGAGTTATTTGTGAGAGGGGAGGGGAGGGATTTTCTTGTGTCATTTGCCTTAGCCTTCTCAAACCCTCAAGTCATTGGGGATGCCTCCCTTGGGGTATTGCAACATACTCCTAAATAGAAAGGGATTTCCTATTAGATGATAGTGATAGGTCACTCCCAATTACGCCAAATCTATATCCACTTGCCTTGGGCTTTGGTCAAGTACAAATTTTGCGATAACTTTTTGGCACCAATGCCAAGGAACACTGAGTCAATATTCCTCAAGATGAAACTTTTTACTTAATCCTTTTTCTTCAAAGACTTTATTTTACAAATCTTACCTAGAAACTCCACTAAGGGTTATCCCCTCATCTTTTTGATAATCTCCAGAATATTATCTGGCGACTCCACCGATGGAAAATCATAGAGGACGTTAGTATACACCCTATCATCCTCCTATCATTTTCATCCCTGTAGATTCTCCTAAATGGTCTCCCAAAGAACTTTATGGCCCTTTGGAGTTGGCCAATATTCAAGGAGGATTACATGATCTCCCAAAAGAATTCAACTATTGGATACCTGAATTCTCGAGAGAGGTAAGGTCTTATGGCAATACACATTGGGCTAAATTTTGTGAGGGTTATGAATTCCATAAATCTGGAAAAGAAAATCCTAACACATTTATGAGACTTTTCTTGGCCTCAATCATAGGGAGTGCCAAAGATTGGATTAATAAACTCCCAAATGGGAGCCTCAAAACCATTGAAGATTTGGAACAAGATTTCTACAAAAGATGGGGTATGGTGGAAAATATGGCCTCCATTTATTCCCTATACCTCAAAATTTGCAAACAAAGTGACAAAGATGTTAGGTAATTCAATGATAGGTTCAACACCTTAATTTGAAGACTTGAGCCCAAATTTCACCAAGAGATCACTATTCTCCAACACTATCTAAACTCCCTTGAAGGAAAATTACAATTTACCCTCAAGAACTGATTTCCTACAAGCCTCAAAGAAGAACAAGATGTTACCTGGTAGATTGAAAAAAATCTTAAGTTCGACAATTCCATTTGTCAGGGAAATCTTGTGAACAAAGATGACATCTTAGGACTAAATAAGGAAAACATGGAAGAGCAAGAGTATGACTTCCCAGATATCCTATAAGTAAAAAATGACACTCTTCCTAGAAAATGGAGCACGCATTTTTTGAGCATGAAAGATGTTGCCTTGTTTTCACAAAGACACGATCCCTCTAAGGATTTGAATTCCCCTCAAGATACCTATGAAGATTTCAAGGTTGAAGAAATTGAGTACTTACCTTCACAAATCACCGAGGAAGATAAATGTGAAGAAGAATTCCTCGTTTTCCATCATGTTGGAAGCTTGGGAACAAAATATGGTGAACCTACACCTTTTTATGTTACCCTCCAGACCAATTATCTCCTTCTCCAAAGTCCATAATTGCATTTTTGACCCAGATACTTCTAGAAACATTATGACAGAAAGGGTTGTATACCAACTAGGTCTCAATATATCACAAACAAATACGCAAGATGGTTTACACAAGGTCTTATCAAAGACCTAAATGTTGCATTCCATGATTTCCCTGATGTCTCTTTCAAGATCGATGTAATGGTAATAGACACATTAATCAGTTGGGGGATTCTACTTTACAAGGACTTGATAGAAAAACTAACCGGCACCTTCCAAGACCAAGGATCCAAAGCTGTTATACACCATCCCGAAGGAGGATTTTTTACCCTTCACAAGGAACCCATCACAAAATGCCTCATTGAAACTGCCGAATAACCCAATGATCAACTCCTCTGTGTGAATAATGGGGTGGAAAATCGGTTTGTCCAAGGAAGAAAATTCAAGGATGAGCTTAGCAAGACACTCGAAGGAATATGGACCCTATAATTTGATGGTGCTCATTCAAGTTCTGGTTCAGGGAAAAGCATTGTCTTAACATCCCTGTCTAAGGAAACTTTCTACTACTCCTATAGACTTGAATATCATTGTACAAACAACATTGTTGAATATGAAGATTTGATTATAGGTCTTAACTTAGTGATTAATAAAGGTATCACACACTTGAGGGTTATAGGAGATTCAAACATAATAGTGTCACAAGTTTTGTTAATCTTTTCCACAAAATATGAGAGACTGAAAAAGGTACCGAGACTTTGCAAGATCTGTTGCAAAATCCTTTGAAGTAGTATCAATCGAAGCAGTTCCCATAGAAGAAAACTATGTGGTAGATGCTTTGGTTGTCTCACCATCTAGTTTGCAACCTTGTGAGGGTCCCCTCCAGAACTTGTGCAAAATGGAGGTCCTATTTAGACCATCAATCCCCAATAACTTATAACATTGGCAAGTCTTTGAAAATGATAGTCAAATCCTTAGATTCATGGAAAATAGTAGATAATTCACCAATTCACAAATAAACTTCCTAGCTGATTCCATGGACCTGGACGTAGTAAACTTCCTAGCTGATTCCATGGACCTAGACGTAGTAAAATTTTAAAATAACACTCTTTCGAAAGGGTGTGTTCCCTTAGAACAATTCTTTGATAGACACGATGTTTACAAAGGAAAAAACCCCAAACAACAAATAAATGAGGTCTTAGAATTCAACATTGGCACCGAGGTGGATCCAAGAATGGTCAAAATAGGCAAAGGTACCATAGAAGAAGGAATAAAATACTTGACCTCATAAGAGAGTTTAAGGATAACTTTGCTTGGACTTATGATGACTTAAGGTCTTATAGGGGTGATGTCATCCAACATGCTATACCTTTGACAGAGGGAGCCAATCCTTTTCGAAAAAAGTTAAGGCATATTAACCCTAAGTTAGCAAACCATATACAAAAGGAACTTCAAAAGATGGTAGATGTTGATATCATAGGCCCCATTAGATATTCATCATGGATGTCCAATTTGGTAGTTGCCTGAAAGAAAAGAGGTGACATCCGCCTACGCGTAGATTTTTGAAACCTTAACTAGCTATCTTTGAAAGACAATTACCCCCTCCCAAATATGGAACACTTACTACAAAGGGTCACGAGGGCAGGCATGATGTCCATGATGGATGGATTTTCTGGATACAATTAAGTGTTACTCAATAGAGAAGATCAACTCAAAACAACATTTACCACACCATGGGGAACATTCATGTATTTGAGGATGCCATTTGGCCTTATGAATGAAGGTTTGACCTTTCAAATAGAAATGGACTTTGATTTTAGGGATCTTATTCAAAAAATTATATAAATTTACCAAGATGACCTCACATTTGTACAAAATAAAGAAAAGTCCACGTATCACACCTCAAGATTGTCTTTGAGAGATGTAGGAAATATGGTATTTCCTTGAACCCTAAGGAGTTTATTTTTGGGATAGATAAGGGAAAGCTATTTAGACACAGTCTCCGAGGGAGGATTTTTTGTAGACCCAAAATGGATACAATCTATTAAATATGTGTGACCCCCTGCCAAAAAAAAGTCCCTACAATCATTCTTTGCAAAAAAAAACTTTATTTGAATATTTGTTCCAAACTTTTCCGAAAGAATAAAACCCATGAGTGCATTAATTAAGAAAGACATAACATTCAAGTTGGATGACAAGGCCCTTCAATCTTTTGAATATATAAAAGCTGCAATTTCCCAAGCCCCATTTATGATTAGTCCTGATTATTCATGAGATTTCATGATATTCTCTTTTGCTTCTCAAGATACTATCACAGGTGTCTTGTTGCAGAAAGATGTCGATGACCATGAACATCCTATTGCGCTCATGAGTAAATTCCTTAGGGATTCATAACTGAATTATTCGATTACTGAAACACAAGCTTACACCTTGGTGAAATACCTCAAGAATTTTAGAAACTACGTAGGCTATAGTAAGATTAAGGCTTATGTCCCTTACCCAACAATAAAGGATGTTTTGTCACAACAAGATTGCATGGGTACTAGGGGTAAGTGGGTTTCCAAGATCCAACAATATGAATTAGAAATAAAACTCACCAAGATTGTGAAGGGACAAGGGTTAGATTGAATGTTGACTGAGAGAAACCAAGAAACTATACAAATGGGAGAAAACAAACAAGTAAATGTGGTGGTGAGAGATAGAACATGATGAATGGTGTTCTGAAATAATATACTAACTCAGGAACTTATCATGCCTAGACCATCTAGTATACTATAAAAGAAGAACTCTGAGACTCAAGGCTATCAAGTACTATTTGACTGAGGATGGTCTTGGATGGAAAGACCCAGACAAATTTCTCCTTAGATGTGTGATCAAAGAAGAAGCAACCAAACTATTGAAGGAATTACACTCTGGGTATTGTGGTGGGCACTTCGTTTCCCGTACTATCGCACACAAGATATTAAGAGCTGGATATTATTGGCCAACATTGTTTGTTGATACTCACCAATATGTCCACTCATGCCAACCTTTCCAATACTTTACAGGTAAACAAAAAATATCGGCACAATCTTTGAAACCTATGGTGGTAGAAGCTCCTTTCCAACAATGGGGTTTGGACTTTATTGGTGAGTTTAAAGATAATTTAAGTAACAGTTACCAATGGATTTTGACCACCATGGATTATTTTACTAGGTGGGTAGAATCTATTCCCACAAAGAAATCCACTGAGGAGGTAGTCATGAACGTTTTGGAAGAAAGAATCATAACAAGATTTGGGGTCCCATCCAAAATTACCACTGACAATGCCAAAGTTTTTAGCTCCCTTGCATTAGAAAATTTTTGTTTCAAGTATGGCATCGTTCTATCACATTCATCAAATTACTACCTACAAGGGAATGACCTGGCATAATCAAGCAATAAGAACCTCATGATTAGCATTAAGAAGGTTGTTGGAGATAACAAGAAGGCTTGTGATAGCAATATTAAGTATGCCCTGTGGGAAGATCGAATAACAAAAAAGACCTCAACATGAAAAACCCCATTTGAACTACTATATGGGTTGGAGGATGAACTACTTCTAAATATCCAAATCCCTATCCTTCATTTTGTTCAACAGTACACCATCGAAAGGGAAGAAATCCAAGGGAGAATTAACTAGTTGGTAGAGTTGGATGAATATAGGATGGTTGTCTTAAGTCAAATGGTGAAAAATCAAGAAAAATTTAAGAACACCTTCGATCACAAAGAAAAAGAAAGAGGTTTCATGGAAGGAGACTTAGTATTGTTATGGGATAAAATAAGGGAGAAACCTAATATGCACAAGAAGATGGATGGATTATGGACAAGTCCCTACAAGGTTATGAGTCAGGAAGGAACAAACTCTTTTAACTTGGAAACACTAGAAGGAGAGGCTTTGAAGCTACCTGTGAATGCTATACACATCAATCTCTACTTCCCGCCAGCCACATGACAGGTAAGTACAGGTAAGTTAGGTAGGATTTTTCATTCATTGTATATACCATATTCATATCATGCTAGTGTAGTGTAGTTTCATTCTATATTCTTTCGTTTTGTATATATATACATGCTTAATTTTATTCCATTATATCATATATGAGCGAGGGGTGATATCACCTCCCTAAAGATTACTAATTCAGTTTGTTGAGATCTAGCAGATACAAGTCATGCCAAATATGTTGAGGTTCTCATCCGCTCTACGGTGGGCACATGTCCCCGAGTTGGAGCCATATTTTATCCCCTATCCTAGGGATAACTAAGGAGATGATGTCTCGAGGCCCACAGGGCCTAGACATGGAGTATCGAGAGCCACACAACTTGAGCTTGGCCTCGGAGGGCCCATGTTTTATTCAGTGCAACCCATCTATCAACAACAACAACATCCATCCCACCAGCCTGGTCCTGAAGTAGTAGTGGGCCTAGCTCCATGAGGTAATGATTCTAGGTATCATGGTATGTTTCTCTTTGATTTTCAAAGAATTTGAATATGTTGCACTGAACTCTCCTTCATTTCATAACGTTTGCTTGGAAATTATGATTTTTAACTTGTTCCTACTTGGGAGGGGGTGAAAAAATGCCCTAGTAAGATGGTTCTCCTTTAGGATGGGTTTCCACTGGGTGGGTACATGAAAGGTTATCATCCATTATTTCCATACTTACCACTTTTCATCATTATCCCTCTCATCTTCCCCTACCTTGGTTCAGTAATTGGGTTTGCCACACTAGGAAGGGTTGTACCTTGCCTTGTAGGAAGAAGGGGCTAAAGGCATAAAGGGTAAAAGTAGCTGGAAAGAGTTAAAATCCAAAATAAAACCTTTGAGATGCTTCACCGGGGGATTACCGAGAAATCCATAAAAGGATTCTCCGTAAGAAAAGGGAACCCGTAAGATAAAAAATCAAGGTCTAGTTGGTGGATGGGAGGTCTCATCATGAGCTGAAATATTAGGTCCATGGGCATGTAGCGGTATGACACTACCATCTATCTGGTCACCAAACTAGGGTAGTAGCTTTTGGTTGCGTAGCCGAGAGAAAGGGGGTCTCATCATGAGCCATCCTTCTCATTTCCGTGAAATTCTTGTGGGTAATGTTGTCACCTTTGGTCACCACGCTAGGACAGTGTCCCCCAACTTTTCCCTTGAAAAGAAAAAGCAATAATATTAATAATAAAAGGCATTGAATGGGATAAGAAACAATGACATCCATGATAAGGTGCAACTCGCCCTCTACAGAGGCACCCATGGTCAAGACCTACATTTCCCTATTATCACTGCACCCTCTATCCAAATATTTCCCCTACAACATTTCACACACTTACATGACCTAGATCGTATCTCACCTGGGAAACACCCCAAACTTGAGGAACATTAGCCCAATAGGACATCTCAAGACCCTCTCCAAACCTGACTTGTTAAACTGCATAACGTCTTTGAGCATTTGTCTGAGTAAAGGGGGATTTGGTGCACATGTTTGGGTAATTTGACTATTTGATATGATTGACGTGGCAATGATCCCTAAGACTTATGAGCCCATGGAGGGCATGTTGAGCACTCAACACACCCTAAAAGCCTTAGGAAATTTTATCACTTTTTGGGTACCACTTGTTTTCTTCACTGACTAAATCGATTTCACTTTGGGAAATGGTTTATCTTTGGGTTTTTTTCACGAATCTTATCAATAAGTCAGATTTGTTTGAACTTGTGAAAACTCGTGTCTAAAAGAACTTGACAACTGAATTAAAAATCGACAGCTAACATTTCACCTAACGCGCTTAGGTTCGGCATCAGAAAAAAATCAAGAAAATAAAGGAACCACACAGTTACAACAATCCCCGAGCCTCAATTCCCATCGACATCGTCAAAAGGTGGAGTTGGTTTGTGCAAGTTATTCACATGAAGTTTCAAGAGATGGTCGATCCCCTTCGGCATCGACAAAATATGGGAAGGATAGACATTAACAAAGGATGAAAATAAATTACCGATAGCCGATGACTAATGCGCTTTATCAGGGTCGGGGAAATACATAAAGGTTACAACAATCATTTTGTCCACGAAAAACATATCGCCGATCCTCGATGCATTTTTGACATCATAAATTTTGCGAAGAGTCGATTCGAGAGCACTTGGGTAGGTTTATCATCGATCATCGATCCCTGACATTTTTCAGTGTCAGCAAGATAGGATTGAGTTTTAGAACATAAATCTTAAATAAAGTCCTGATTTCGATTAACACGAGAAAATTAAGTCGTCGGTATCAAATGTCACATGTCTTTACCATGTAAAGGGGTAATACGACCTAGTTTTGTCCCTAGTCATTTTTAGGTTCCCTGGTTCCTAGTCAAGCCTCCTAGTCCACTTTGTCACATCAGCCTTGTATGGAAAGATTGATTGGCGTCGAATCTTTTGCAAGAATATATCAACAAAAATGTTTGAAGAGCAATCCTGACCCTCGATCCACGAACTAAACTAGTGAAACGATGGGATGTTTGCAGCATAAAATACGATCAGATTTGGACATTTAATAGATCAGTTAATGCTTGATCCTCCATTTTTTTCTACCTTGTGCGCCGATTAAACAACAACAATTTGAAATTGTTGATAGACCACATTACCACCCATGCTCACGCTGTCAACTTGTGATGAATTTAATTTTAAACATCTTTGAATATTTGGCGACGAATTTAATGAAATTACACTCATAACCCGAATTGAATGGTTGATGCAACAAGGTAAGTTCACCCATGTTTAAATCTCTAGAATTATTTTGAACAAATTCATTCTGCGCACAAGTTTGAATTCTAGAGCATCCGAAGGAACAAAGCGAGCGTATCGAGATTGTATTGACCCTCATTTTATCAAAACTAGGTTAAACGAGATGCAGAGGTATGTGTTCAAGTTTGTCAATTCGTTGGTCATAATTTGTATATTCGCATCTGATTTTCTTGCAAAGTCTCTAAACTATGTTATAGTTGCAGGTAATATTCCATTGAGAAATCCAACCAACAAACTTTTTCTGAGGGAACCCAAGCTAAGAGAAGTTGAAACAGGTGAAGGTTTTTCCTCAAGGACAATGAGACAGTTGGAGTATGCTCCCAGGGTGAAGCCTGTCATTAAAACATCAACAAAGAAAGCTTTTTTCTAGCCTCCCACCTTCGGTGATACATAAGCAAGCATCGGATCCAAATTAGTTCACCCATTGATCCATATGGATATCGGTGTCCACCCACCTTTTCCAACTGGCTCAAAACAGTTTTCTGGCAATTTTGGTAATTTACTATTTTTAGCAGTTTTCACTTCCAGAACCTTTTTGAGGCCCTAAACGATGTTTTTTTGGGAAAACAAGTTTTTAATAGTTAAGTTCCTTAAATATTTCACCTAAAATTAATCTCCTCAATTATACCTTTCCAACGAGCTATCATACGCCTAAAACGAAGATCGTATGCAAAAGTTACGACCTCGGGAAGTTGATGTACTAACTTACCCAAATGGGGCCCACATGACTTTTGGCGCTTCATCTCCTAGGGTTAGGTTTTTTGGATGTCTAGGGTTTTTGAAATTCATGATTATTGTAAAAAATTCCTTCAGAGCCTCATTGTAATCATCTTCTTATGAATGAGCGTAGTCGTCACATCTCTTCTCAGAGATAAGCCGCAACCATTCCAACAAGCTTGTTTCCACTGCATTTTACAGTTTCCAGCTTAGTTCTTTATTAACAGAAAACCAGTTTTACTGTATCTCTGTTATTTTTTGTTATTCACCTATTAATAATTTGTATTAATTTCATTCTATTCATAAAATATGGATCAGTGGTATCAGAGTGGTCTTCTCCTTGTCGTCTTAATGCATGTCCCCAACGAGGTCGGAGTACAAAGAGTTGGGTCTCAAGCCTGTTTCTCTTGAGGAAAAAAGATCTTGCATGCCCAAGAGACCTTTAATGGCAAGAGAAAAGAAATATGACAGGACAGGAGATCCTTTCAAACTATTTATTGAGGAATCCCTCACACAAAAGAGGAACAAGATGATGGATAGTTTCGCGCAAATCCTTCTACGACTACCAACAAGCGACGCATCTTCTTCGAACGGAGGCGCCACCCCCTTCAAGGTACAAATAAACTTTGATATTCCTATATTTGAATGTCATATAGACACAAATATTGTAGACAAGTGGTTGAATATACTAGAAGGGTATTTTTATGTCCATAACTTTTCGAATAGAGAAAAAATTACTTTTGCGCTCCTCAAAGCTGTTCCCAATGTTAAAGATTGGTGGGAAACTTTTTGTGAGCAAAGGAAATAGAGAAACCCTCACTATTTTCAGTCATGGCCACCTGGGAATCCTTTAGGGATGCTATTAAGGAACAACACTACCCTTTCGGAAGTTATGATGACCTATATACCAAATGGACCACACTGCGGCAAGAAAGAGACCAAGCAGTGCCAGATTTCACAAATAACTTCCACACCTTGTGCACCAAGTTGGGTATCAAAGATTCAGAGTGACATCTGGTGCTCAAGTAGTGCAGTGCTCTGCATAGATACATCTAAATCGAAATGGAATTTCTGGACATCTCATCCTTGGGTGTGGCCTACAGATATGCCGTCAAAATTGAGTAGAAGCTCAAACAAAAGACACGGCTATTTGGGCTTGGGAACCCCTTACAACAAAAGCCAGGAAAGGGTGGCCCCAACCCACAGAACAAAGGATAGAGAAAATATGGACAGTATCAGGAAAACCATTCCAAGTCGCAAGCAAAGAAGGACACCTGAAAGACAAAGAAAGGCACCGAGAAGTGGTGCGACTTCCATAAGATCCCTTGGCATAACACTGTTGACTGTCGCTCAAAGCAGTCGATGGCAACCGAAGTGAAAGCCTCTAAATCAGATGCGGATTCTGACTCTGAGTCAAAACTAGAAAAGGGAAGATAGATCATTGAGGCAAAACCTAGTGCCACCATTGCTACCACCAAGCTCCATCCTGGTGAACCAAACGAGCTAGAAGAAGGAGAGTGCCTCTTCCATTCACAGATGTGGGTAAAAGACACTCCATTTCACTTCATCGTTGATAGCGGTAGCCAGAAGAACCCCATCTCAGCAAAGGTTGTCAAGCGGTCAGCTCTGCCAACAACGCCGCACCCACAACCCTACACCATTGGATGGCTCCGCAAAGGAAGCGATCTCCGTGCCAGCCAACAGTGTCGACTATCGTATGACACCAAGCCCTTCAAATATTAGGTATTGTGTGATGTTGCTCCTCTCAAAGTTTGAGATGTTCTTTTGGGCCAACCTTATTTATGGAAACATCATGTTGTATATGAGTCTAGGCCTCATAGTGTTATTATTACTTTGAACAAGAAATTGTACAGGATACTCGAGGCAGTCCCACTTAGTTCTATTTCCTTGATCTCTGCTAAGAAATGCAGGAAGGTCATCTCTTAGACGGGGAAGTTTGTCTTCTTCGTGATTCACTCTCATAATAAGAAAAAGATCACAACCACATCTAGGGTCTCTATGGCCAACCTCTCCACATAGCAGAAGAAAGTAGATAAGGTCATGGAAGAATACTCAAATATCTTCTCCTCACCTACAGGGGTATCTCTGCACTACCAGGTCAAGCACCCCATCGATCTGACCCCCAACGCACCGCTCCCCAATGGGCCAGTCTATCGCCGCTCTTTGTTAGAGAATGAGGAGATCAAACGACAGATCCAAGAACTGCTCCACAAGGGGCACATCCATCCCATATCATCACCTTGAGGGAGCCCAATCGTGCTTCTACTGAAGAAATATGGAACTTGGCGACTTTGTATTGATTATCGGGCTTTGAATAAAATCATAGTAAAAAATGGGTACTCGATTCCCCAAATCGACGACCTCCTTGATCAACTCACGAGAGCCAAATACTTCAGTAAGATTGATCTGAAGTCTGGCTACCACCAAGTCCCAATAGAACAGACAGATGTATGAAAGACTACCTTCAAGTCAAAGGAAGGCCTTTTTGAATGGTTGTTCATGCCCTTTGGTTTGAAAAATTCTCCAACCACTTTCATGAGGATGATGGACGATATGCTACAACCATTCACCAATACTTTTGTAGTGGTGTATCTGGATGACATTCTAATTTACAACAAGACTTGGGCCGAACACTTGCAGCATATTCAGCAGGTTCTTCACACCCTGTGGCAGCACAAGATATATGCCAACTTGGAAAAATGTTCCTTCAGCATGGACAGGGTCCATTACCTGGGCTACATAATTGATCAACATGGTGTACATGTGGATCTAGCCAAGATCCAAGTCATCTGTGACTGGCCAGTCCCAACCACACTCACTAATCTTTGGAGCTTCTTGGGCCTTGCCAATTTCTACCGCAGGTTTGTGTTGGGATTCTCCCATAT
>SNQJ01S0003555.1:245195-257423 GCA_010110895.2 Picea sitchensis | reverse complement strand
CTTATTTTGCTATTGAATAGAAAACCAGTTTTACTGTATCTCTGTTATTTTGTGTTAAGATCCTGTTAATAATCTGTATTCATTTCATTCTTCTCATAAAATCTGGATCATTGGTATCAGAGCGGTCTGCTCCTTGTCGTCTTAATGCATGTCCCCAACGAGGTCGGAGTACAAAGAGTTGGGTCTCGAGATTTTTTCTCTTGAGGATAGAAGCTCTCACATGCCCAAGAAAACTATCATGGTAGGAGAAATAAATATGATGGGACAGGGGATCCTTTCAAATTTTTGATTACGGAAGTTCTCATGCAACAGAGGAACGAGATGATGGATAGTTTCATACAAATCCTTCAGCGGCTACCAACAGGCGATGTATCTTCTTCGAATGGAGGCATCGTCCCCTTCAAGGTACAAATAAACTTCAATATTCCTATATTTGAATGTTAGATAGACAAATTCTCTAGAAAAGTGGTTGAATCTACCAAAAGGGTATTTTTCTGTCCATAAATTTTTGAATAGAGAAAAGATTACTTTTGCTCCTCAAAGTCGTTCCCCATGTCAAATATTGGTGGAAAACTTTCTGTGAGAAAAAGGAAACAGAGGAAACCTCATTATTTTCAGTCACAGGCACTTGGGAATCCTTCAAGGATGCTATTAAGGAACAGTTCTACCCTGTCGGAAGTTATGACGACCTGTATACCATATGGACCACACTACGGCAAGAAAGAGACAAAGTAGTGCCCAATTTCACAAATATCTTCCATAACTTGTGCACCAAGATGGGTATCAAATATTCAGAGCAACATATGGTTCTCAAGTATCATTGTGCTCTGCATAGATACATCCAGACTGAAATGGAAATTTTGGACATCTCATCCTTGGGCACGACCTACCGATATGCCATCAAAATCGAGCAGAAGCTCAAACAAAAGACACGGCAATTTGGGCCTCAGAACCCCTCACAACAAAAGCTAGGAAAGGGTGACCCCAACCCACAGAACAAAGGACAGAGAAAATATGGATAGTATCATGAAAACTAGTCCAATCCACAAGAAAAGAAGGACACCAGAAAGACAGAGAAAGATATCGGAAGTGGTACGACTTCCATAAGAGCCCTTGGCATAACACTGCTAACTGTCACTCAAACCAGTCATTGGTGGCTGAAGTGAAAGCCTATGAATCAGATGTAGATTCTAACTCTGAGCTAGAACCGGAAAGGGGAAGATGGATCATTGACACAGAACCCAATGCCATCATTTCTACCACCAAGCTCCAGCCTGGTGAACCAGATGAGCCAGAAGAAGGAGAGCACCTCTTTCATTCACAGATGTGGGTAAAAGGCACCCCACTGCACTTCATCATTGAGATTAGTATCCAAAAGAACCTCATCTCAGTAGAGGTCATAAAGCGGCTATCACTGCCAACAATGTCAGACTCACAACCCTACACCATTGGATGGCTCCACCAGGGAAGTGATCTTCACGTCATCCAATAGTGTCGACTGTCATATGGCATCAAGCCCTTCAAAGACAAGGTATTATGTGATGTTTCTCCTCTCCAAGTTTGTGATGTTCTTTTGGGCCAACCTTATTTATGGAAATGTCATGTTCTATATGACTCTAGGCCTCATAGTGTTATTATTACCTTGAACAGGAAAATGTACAGGATACCTGAGGAATGCCCACCTAGTGCTATTTCCTTGATCTCTGCTAAGAAATACAGGAACATCATCTCTCATACAGGGAAGTTTGTCTTCTTTGTGATTCACTTTCAAAAAGATAGAAAGATAACAACCACATCTAGGGTCTTTGCGGACACCCTCTCCACACAGTAGAAGCAAGTAGATAAGGTCATGGAACAATACTCATATATCTTCTCCTCACCTACAGGGGTACCTCTGCACTGCCAGGTCAAGCACCCCATCGATCTAACCCCCGATGCACCACTTCCCAATGGGCCAGTCTATCGTCACTCTTTGCTAGAGAATGATAAGATCAAGCGATAGATCCAAGAATTCCTCCACAAGGGGAACATTCATCCCATCTCATCACCTTGTGGGAACCCAATCATGTTGGTGCAGAAGAAAGATGGAACCTGGCGACTCTGTATTAATTACCAGGCTCTGAATAAAATCACAGTCAGAAACTAGTACCTAATTCCCTTAATCGACGACCTCCTTGATCAACTCATGGGGGCCAAATACTTCAGTAAGATTGATCTGAATTCTGGCTACCACTAGGTCCTAATAGAATAGATAGATGTATGGAAGACCACCTTCAAGTCAAAGGAAGGCCTTTTTGAATGGTTGGTCATGCCCTTTGGTTTGACAAATTCTCCAGCCACTTTCATGAGGATGATGGATGATATCTTGCAACCATTCACCAATGCTTTTGTAGTGGTGTATCTAGATGACATTCTAATTTACAGGAAGACTTGGGTCGAACACTTGTAGCATATTCTACAGGTTGTGCACACCCTGAGGCAGCACAAGCTATAGGCCAACTTGGAAAAATGATCCTTCGACATGGACAGGGTCCATTACCTGGGATACATCATTGATCAGCATGGTGTACATGTGGATCCAGCCAAGATCCAAGTCATCCGTCAGTGACCAGCCCCAATAACACTCACTGAGCTTTGGAGCTTCTTGGGCCTTGCCAATTTCTACCATAGGTTCATGTTGGGATTATCCCATATTGCATGGGCCCTCAGCCAAATAAAAAGGGGTGGTGGTAAGGAAAAATTTGCGTGGGGCTTGTTCCAACAACAAGAGTTCAATGATTTGAAGCAGTGCTTGTGCTCAGCCCCAGTACTTTCACTACCAAACCTGCAACATCCCTTGTCAATTGAGATATATTCTTTAGACTATGCTCTGGGCACACGTCTCACTCAGCATGACCACCCCATGGCCTATCATAGTGAGACACTGTTAGATAATATCCGTAAGTACCCTACTTATGACAAGGAAATGTACTCCATTGTACAATCCTACCGCTAGTGGAGACATTACATTCTGGGGAAGGAAATAGTCATTCACACTTATCATAAGCCACTGTAGTTCATGCAGACATAGGGAAAATTGCAGAATGACCGCCATCAAAAGTGGCCCACATACTTGCAACAATTCCACCTCAACATCAAGTATAAAACAAGAAGCACCAATCATGTCGCTGATTTCCTCAGCAGACCACCATTCGTGGCACTCACCATGGTGCTAGAATCTTGTAGCCATGAGACATATGGATGGCCCCAACTCTATGAGATAGACCCTGACTTCGCCACCACCTACCAAATGTTGGGTGAAAATGAAGCTGTCGATAATTTCCATCTTCAGGATGGGTTGTTGTGTCGTCTGGGCCATATATGTGTTCCATAAGGTGAGCAAACAAAGTTGATCTGGGAAGCCACTACAAATGGGTGTCATGAAACCTCAGCATCAAAAAGACAATGGCGATGCTACAGAAACATTTCTACTGGCCGAAACCTCGACAGGAGGTCAGTAAGTATATCAGGTCCTCCACTACCTGTGTTATTCCCAAACTGACCACTAGGAAACAGGGCCTATACACCCCTCTTCCTACTACTGACAGGCCATGGGAATCCATCTCAATGGACTACATGTTGGGCCTCCCGTCCACCAAGCAGGGAAATTACTGTGTTTTTTTGGTTGTTGATCGCTTTTCTAAGATGGCGATTCTGGTTGTCTGCAAGAACAAAATCACAGCAGAGGCCAGTGCCAAACTCTTCTTTGAATGAGTCTAGGTAAATTTTGGAATCCCACAAACCGTTGTCTCATATCAGGATAGTTGATATCTCAGCACATTCTTGTCAAGCCTCTGGTCACTGCTGGACACCAAACTCACCAAATCCATGACCTTCCACCCTCAGACAGATGGCCAAACCGAGGTTGTAAATTGAATGATTATGCATATTCTTCGCATGTATAATTAAAAGCACCCTCGCACATGGGATGAGAGCCTTCCCTATGTCCAACATAGATACAATCAAGCCCTGCATAGCTCAACCGAACACAACCCCTTTTAGGTGGGGTTGGGATTCCAACCATTGGGTCCCATAGATGTTTCACTTGCCCCTACGGTCACCTTGACCAACTCATCTCCTACTCCAACTAAAGTTGAAAAAGCCACCCATTTCATTGAGCGGATCCAACACATCCATCAATAGGTTCAAGATATCCTACAAAAGTCCAATGACAAGTACAAACAACACCATGATCAACATCGGGTGCCACATAAGTTTCAGGTGGGAGACAAAGTTTGGTTGCACTTGCAGAAAGAGTGACTTACAGGAACCCATCAGAAGCTTCTCCCATACCATTATGGGACATACACTATCACCAAGGCAATGGGGAACAATAATTTTGAGCTCAACATTCCTTCCTTCCTTGGCCTTCACCCAGTGTTCAACATGGATCTCCTTCGCCCTTATTTCCCACCATTATTAGACACCTCAGAAGTAGTAGAACAATTGACACCAACAGAGCTCAACCCTCACTACATACAACATTCATCCAATGATCATATTGTGGATGCACATATCAAGGGCACTCGACAACAAAGGATCCATCTTTATCGATTCGTCAAAGCAGGGAAGCTCTTGCACCAAGGCAAGTGGCTCACCTGGGGCCAAATTCAGCAGAAATTTCCTCATCTAGTGGGGGACCTCAATGCAATGGAGAAAATTTCTTCCTAAGGAAGGAGGATTGATCCATATGGATATCGGTGGTCACCCACCTTTTCCAACTAGCTCAAAACAATTTTCTGACAATTTTGGCAATTTACTATTTTTAGTAGTTTTAATTTTCGGGGCCATTTTGGGGGCCTAAATGAAGGTTTTTTGGGATAGCGCTCTTCAATGATAGTTGTAGGCATGATTGATCCACCAAAATTAATCTCCTCAATGATACCTTTCCAATGGCCTATCACATGCCTAAAACGGAGATCGTATGCAAAAGTTACAACCCCGGGAAGTTGATGTACTAACTTACCCAAATGGGGCCCACATGACTTTTGGCGCTTCATCTACTAGGGTTAGGTTTTTGGATGTCTAGGATTTTTTTCATTCTTGTTTATTGTAAAAAGGCCTTCAAAGCCTCATTTTAATATTCTTCTTGTGAATGCGCACAACCGTCGCATCTCTTCTCAGAGATAAGCCGCCACCTTTCCAGCAAGCTTGTTTCCGCCGCATTTTACAGTTTCATTTATTTCGTTATTGAATAGAAAACCAATTTTACTATATCTTTGTTATTTTGTGTTAATCACCTATTAATAATATGTATTCATTTCATTGTTCTCATAAAATACGGATCAGTGGTATCAGAGTGGTCTACTCCTTATCATCTTAATGCATGTCCCCAACGAGGTCGGAGTACAAAGAGTTGGGTCTCGATCTTGTTTCTCTTGAGGACAGAAGCCCTCGCATGCCCAAGCAACCTCTCATGGTAGAAGAAAAAAAATATGATGGGATAGGAGATCCTTTCAAACTATTGATTGAGGAAGCCCTCACCCAACAGAGGAATGAGATGATGGATAATTTCACGCAAATCCTTCGGCGGCTACCAACATGTGATGCATCTTCTTCGAAAGGAGGAGCCGCCCCCTTCAAGGTACAAATAAAATTTGATATTCCTATATTTGTAGGTCAGGTAGCTATAGATTCTGAAGAGAAGTGGTTTAATCTACTAGAAGGGTATTTTTTTCTCCATAACTTTTCAAATAGAGAAAATATTACTTTTGCGCTCCTCAACATCGTTCCCCATGTTAAATATTGGTGGGAAACTTTCTGTGAGCAAAAGAAAACAGAGGAAACCTCATTATTTTTAGTCATGGCCATCTGTGAATCCTTCAAGGATGTTATTAAGGAACAATACTACCCTGTTGGAAGTTATGATGACCTATATACCAAATGGACCACACTACGGCAAGAAAGAGACCAAGCAGTGCCCGATTTCATAAATATATTCCATACCTTGTGCACCAAGCTGGGTATCAAATATTCAGAGTGAAATATGGTGCTCAAGCATCACAGTGCTCTGCATAGATACATCTAGACCGAAATGGAATTTATAGAGATCTCATCCTAGGGCATGACCTACCGATATGTCGTCAAAATCGAGCAGAAGCTCAAACAAAAGACGCAGCAAATTGGGCCTAGGAACCCCTCACAACAAAATCCGAGAAAGGGTGGCCCCAACCCACAAAACAAAGGACAGAGAAAATATGGACAGTATTAGGACAACCAATCCAAGCCACAAGAAAATAAGGAAATCAAAAAGACAAAGAAAGATATCGAGAAGTGGTGCGACTTCCATAAGAGCCCTTGGAATAACACTGTTGAATGTCGCTCAAAGAAGTCGTTGGTGGCCAAAGTGAAAGCCTCTAAATTAGATGCATATTTTGACTCTGAGCCAAAAAAATAAAATGGAATATAGATCATTGATGCAGAACCCAGTGCCACTATTTCTACCACCAAGCTCCAGTCGGGTGAACCAGACAAGCCAGAAGAAGGAGAGTGCCTCTTCCATTCAGAGATGTGGGTAAAAGGCACCCCGCTACACTTCATCATTGATAGAGGTAGGAAGAAGAACCACATTTCAGTAGAGGTTGTCAAGCGACTCACCCTGCCAACAATGCAGCACCCACGACCCTACATCATTGGATGGCTCCACCAAGGAAGCGATCTCTGCATCAGCCAATAGTGCCAACTGTCATATGACATCAAGATTTTCAAAGACTAGGTATTATGTGATGTTTCTCCTCTTGGAGTTTGTTATGTTCTTTTGGGCCAGCCTTATTTATGGAAACGTCATGCTGTCTATGAGTCTAGGCCTCGTAGTGTTACTATTACTTTGAACAGAAAATTGCACATGATACCCGAGGTAGTCCCAACTAGTGTTATTTCCTTGATCTCTGCTAAGCAATGCAGGAAGGTCATCTCTCAAACGAGGAAGTTTCTATTCTTCATGATTCGCTCTCAAAATAAGAGAAATATCACAACCACATCCAGGGTCTCTGTGGATTCCCTCTCCACACAGTAGAAGCAAGTAGATAAGGTCATGGAATAATACTCAGATATCTTCTCCTCACCTAGAGGGGCACCTCTGCACTGCCAGGTCAAGCACCCCATCGATCTGACCCCCGACACATTGTTGGTCACTATAATTGCCTATTAATTAAAACAATCATGTGTCACATAAATTGTCAACCTAGGGAAGTCTATTTATTTCAAAGTAAATCACACACTGTATATGCTCAATCTCAAAAAACAATCTAAAGTTGTAGTAAAAGTTACACTAATCACACCTTTCTTTGAATAGACTGAAGTTCTACTCTGAATTACAGTAAAAGCAATCTATCTATTGCAGAGTTTAAGATTCAAAAGGAAATAATTATCAGAAGAATCCTAGATTACATTAAGAAACAACGACCTAGGAAAAAGGAACCTTTCAGCACAATGCAAAGAAGACTAACTATTCTGTAACAGAGAACAGGACCTTATTCCCCAAAGTAGGAACCTTCAGCACCTATCTTTAACTATCACACTTTCATAAACTCATTCTGCAAACAGAATTACCAATCAAAATGATTAACAATTACTGAAGACTAACTATTTTGTAACAGAGAACAGGACCCTATTCTCCAAAGAAGGAATCTTCAGCACCTATCTCTGACTATCACACTTTCATAAACTCATTCTGCCAATAGAATTACCAATCAAAATGATTAACAATTACCTAGGAATGAATTGTATGAAAACGATGTAACAATCGGTGGAAACAGAGTTTTAACAAGGTATAGATAAAAACAATACAAACACACTACAGAAACTAATGGGTGAATCTTGTGAAGAAGGTGGGCCCTTTCCTTCTCATAATATTCCCCAGAAATAAAAGGAATTAAGAAGGAATGCTCAGAATGATATTTTATTCATCTATCAAATGTGACAAGTTACAATATCCAAAGTGAACACACTCCTTCTCTGTAATTCGCTTCTAGATAAGCCTTTCGTAATCCCCTTTTAATGTTTATTTCCCCCTTTTTAAAGTGGAGAATCCTATTAATACAATTAAGCATAAAATTACATGTGTACGTGAAAATCCTATTCTTAGTCTGATCTAATCTTCTATGATGGAATAGGATATTATGATCTCCCATAGAAAAATGTTGTTACATTGGTTGGAATGGTGTTGGCTTGAGGTACAGCTATTGTGGCCAGTGTAACAGCTTCTTTATTTATCTTTTCTTGTTACTACTGTATGTGAAATACTATTTCAGCATCGCAAATCACGAACTGTTTTAGCAACGGGATTTGCATCCTGTTTGACTGTTTCGGCAACGTGGTCTTCAAGCAACAGCGATGGTTGTAATGGTGTTGGCTTAAGGTATGGATGTTGTGGCCAGTGTAACAACTCCTTCTTGTTACTGTTGTATGTGAAATGTTGTTTCAGCATCGCAAATCATGGACTGTTTCAGCAACAGGATTTGCGTACTCTTGATTGTTTTAGCAACGTGGTCTTCAAGCAACAACTGTATATTAACTGCAGTTCAAACTGTTTCAGCAACTATATACTTTTTATTAATGGCTAAGTATGAGAGTAATGTAAAATTACATGTAAAACAAATTAAACATATAGCAAAGAGAAGAAACGTTATATACCTTTGGAGAAATAGATTAAGGTGATAATGTAGGCTTAAATATGAGTGGGAAAAGGATGTAATGATCACAAAAATTATGAGCAAAAAGGTACATTATAGGTTCCTAACATCCCCCCCAACTAAAAATGTTGCATGTCCTCAGGAAACTTCAATCTAAATCAGAATCTGGATACCAACTCTAGGCGTACAAATTACTTAAGCGGTAGTTGTGGAAAGTACTGTCTGTTGGAGCTCTGAATCCTTGAACACATTGTAGCCTTTGTCAGGCTGCTGCTTCAACCTTCTTGGGCAACTTATGATGAACTTGATACTTCTCTACTGGCATCCACATAATGGGTAAATGGAACTGATAACCTATCTAATTTTCAGCACATTGCTGGACACATTTGATGTAACTCGATACCCGGGAGATTGTTGTCTCAAGATTGGTAGGACTAAAGGAATTGTGCTCCTGCCTTTTCTCAGAATATTGTTGCCAAAACATGTTATTCTCTTTTAGGGTGGCAGTCTCTGTGGATTTAATAAACTATTGACAATGCTAAAGTATTGTTTCCTGTAGTTGTCGTATATATTGGGTCATCCCTGGTTTCTTCAAAAATTGATAATATTCTACAACAAAGGTGGCAGGGTTCTGTGGCTCTGGTTGTATCCAGAGGAGATGGTTATCTTCATTGTGCTTGGCATCTAGAAAATCATTCTGCCACGTAATCTAGTTGGTAAGGAAGGAGACAAGTGCCTGAATCTGGATATCACCAACAAGAGGGTTAAGGTTAAGCTGTATGATCTCATGAATGGCTTCATTATGAAGATATACCTCACATAATAGATGTTTATCAATAGTAGAGGCTTCTGCAAAAGTTTGAACAAAATCTTCTAGTTTGAGCACTGCATAGCGTCTTCCTTCTTTGATTGATTTAATCTGAAAAAAAGTAAGTCGTTCTATAAGGAAAAGAGAGTAATTTGAGGATGGTTTCCTAGCAGCCAACAATTTTTGTACCAAATCAAACATCAAGAGCAATTTTCCTTTTAACTCTTCATTCTGCCTCTTATGGGCACAAGATTCTTGGCATGTTTGCTCCAAAGATTCCCAGTTTGAATAGATGTGGTTCAGCCAAAGTAGTCTGTGCTCCTGCAAACTTTTGTCCTGTGTAATAGCAGACTCCTTTTTCCATTTGTCCATTATTGTCTTCTCATTCCATGGTTGAGTTTATGTTTCAGCATCGCAAGTGGTAGACTGAGGTAGGGTCTAAGTGGCTTGTTCCGCAAGAGTAGGGGTACTGATCTTGCTAGGAGGGGCAGATTCATCAACAGACAGATTTTGTGTTTTAGCATCATCAGTGGTAGGCTGAGGTAGAGTTTGAGTGGCTTGTTCCACAAAAGTAAGGGTAGATTCATCAATAGGCAGAGTTTGAACAACTTTACTAATAAAAACAGGAGCTTCTGATTTAACAGTTGTTGTAGGCCAGGGTTCCTGTAGATTAACTTTGCTTTTTGGAATTTTTGAAGGTCCTATTGGTTCTTGTGTAACAGTAGGGCGTTCGTCTTTTTTAACTACAAAATTCGTAGGTGCAGAGGAGGCTCCAAGCATTGGGATTTGAACCACTTTGTAGCCTGCTTGATTATAAATATCCCCACATTGGTTGCACATATACTCTCTATAATGATCATCTTTTGTGTTTTTCTCTGCCATGGTCGCTACGCAAGCTAAGGTATACAAAATAATTTCCCTGTCATAGGCTTCCTTTGCCAATACTAGCTCTTGTTTGTAAGCTTCTAGTTCTGATCTTAGAAACTCATTCTCTTGTAAGAGAGAAGCCATTGTTGGTTCTGGTTGTTGATCTGTCATCGGTGTATCAAGAGATGTGATTGGTTTTTGTGTAACGGTCATAACCTTAGTAGCTTGTTCTTGTGGAGCGGCTACAAAATCAACAGTTGATTCTTATGTTTTAGATACTTGGTGTAAAGAAAATAGTGTTGCAACACCCTGGGCATATGATTCTTGAATTTCAGGAATGAGGTCAGCAGTTGGTTCTTGTGTTTCAGCTGTAGTTGGTTCTTGTGTAACAACTATAGCTAGTTCTTGTGTTTCAGCTACTGAATGAGTAGTTGGTTCTTGTGTGACAGCTATTGTTGCAACACCCAAGTCATCTAATTCTTGTATTTCAAGAATGAAGTTAGCAGTTGGTTCTTGTGTTTCAGCTGTAGTTGGTTCTTATGTGACAACTATAGTTGGTTATTGTGTTTCAGCTACTGAATGAGTAGTTGGTTATTGTGTTTCAGCTACTGAATGAGTAGTTGTTTCTTGTGTGATAGTTACTTGATGTAAGGAAAATGATGTTGCAACACCTTGACCCTCTGGTTCTTATGTTTTAGTGCCCGTGGGTTGAACAGGTAAAAATTATGGAATTTGGGAGGGTGGAGGTGTATGGGTTTTTAGCAAAATGGGTTGGGGGTTTAGGGTAATTGCAGTAGTGGCTGCTTTTGTTGAAGCCCTAGTTCATTTTTTTTGGTAAAAAGGAAGGAAAAGTAGTGGTTTTCTTCTTTCTTTTGTGAGTCGATTTTTCCTCAGTGATGGGGCAGGGAGGGTTATCAGGTTTATTTGCTTCAGAATCATCGCTAAGGATATGAACAGTAGGGGTAGATGATTCTGGTAAATTGTGGGGTGGACTTGGTATGGTAGGAGGGTTAATTGGATTAATTGGATCTGTAGGCGGATTAATAGGTATTTCCAGAAAGTCAGGGATTTTTTGTGGTTGCTCTTCATGAGGGTTTTCGGGATGTTCAGCAACTTCCTGAGGGTTTATGGGTGGGTTGTTTAGAAGAGGGTTTTTTTGGGTAAAACCCTTTTGGATGAGTAATTGAATGAGATGATGATGGGTGAGGGAAAGGGTGGGATTTTTAGCCTGTTTACGATAATGTGACATATTTCTAAGACATCCGAGCAAATAGTAAGGAATATTGACCAGTCTATCATGTCATAAATGAGATAACAGGACCAAGTCGAACTGGTAAACTACCTGATATATGCCTTCACAGGTAAGGTATTGCTTGACAAACTCTGCAACTTTCGGCCGAGGAAGCGGCAACGAGCTAAGTCGAACACCCCGGCCTTTAGGCTCAACTTGTTCTCCTGTGAAGAGAAAATCTTGTTGGGCATTAAGGATAATGTGTTTGTGGCTGAACTAGTGAATGCTAGTGATGGGAAGACCCGAAACCTGTGCGATATTATCCTCTATGAATGGAATCCGAACCCCTTGAACAATAGAATGGTCTTGTTGAATATTCCGAGAAAATTGAAGAACTTGTTATTGATCAAATCCCTGGAGCCTCTGAAAATAACCCAGCCAACCTGCCTGCTGAAAGATTTGATAGATTTTTGGATATAGTTCTAGCAGGGTTGTCGTGGCAGGTTCTTATCGTATAACAGAACCTCCCATAGCTATTCATCTCATTAGAATGCACAGTCAGAGAGTCAAGTAACCGCACCTGAACATAGTAATTTTTGTGGATGAAGGCATGCAAATGATGGTGAAAAAAAAATGAAATGATGGGTAAA
>SNQJ01S0003555.1:230484-243524 GCA_010110895.2 Picea sitchensis | reverse complement strand
GTATTCTCCTGGCATCAAGCATTTAAATTCGGGCATAACGCAAGGAAGAAAATCGTGGCATGATTAACTGTGTAAAACGTGTCTCATCCTCCGGTGATATTCTTAAAACCGTTTTATAACTTCTAGGGCACAAAGCCACGACTACCAGAGGTCAGAAACGTTATGTAACATTGCCAGAGATCTGAAACGTGGTGTAACATTGCCAGAGAGAGCTGGAAACGTTATGTAACATTGCTAGAGATCTGAAACGTGGAGTAACATTGCCAGAGAGAGCTGGAAACGTTATGTAGCATTGCCAGAGATATGGAACATTTGTAAAGGAGATGCCACGCATTGCCAGAGATGGGGAACGCTATGCAAAGAGATGCCATGCATTGCTAGAGGGTTGGAAAAATGTGAGGCTATGCTCGAGAAAAGAAAGGATGTAGAGAGCCATACGTGGGGGGATCTGAAATGTGATAGAGATGTTATGCTCGGGAGATGATAGAGATGGAGCATAGGGTAGAAGAATAGAGGAATGAGAGTCTCCAAGAACTGTATTGTTTTCATCTTTAATAAAATAGTTAAGGGTTTTCATTAACACGATTTCCTGTCTTGCCATTTTAGCTGTGAGTTATTTATTTGCCAGTATGTGTTGATTTAGAGAACAGACTGTTGACAGAGAAGGTAGGGCCCCCTTCGATGGAAACAGAGTTGATACATTGTATTTACAGTAGATTTCATATTTGATTTCATCTTTCAGCAGTTTGCTCAGTGGTTTGATAGAAGTAGTATTTCATTTCATTACAACCAAGGGTTTAGCATTATCTTTCCAGCCATTGATTTCATTTCTTCAGTTTTCACATTTAGACTGCTCAACATTCAGGAACTAGTTTGGGTATCTCATGGGATGAAGGAGTTTCATTTGATTACAATAGAACGTTTCATAGGATGGTTGCTAAGTTGTGTGGAGTGATAAGTAGTAAGAACTAGTTGTTTTCGGTTTATCTTTTACATGCATATACAGAATAGTACCGGTTAGTACCGAGTAGTACATAGTAGTGCAGAGCAGAGTAGAGTACAGTAGCTTCTTCCAGCGAGTTTCTTTTAAGCAGTTCAGATATTAGTTTGGCATCCTTTAAACCCCCTCTTCAGCCCTGCATTTCCTGTGCTGGTTCCTCTAAGTCTACCTTCCCGGGTTGACAATTAAATGTTGATTTACATGGTATATCTGTAGCTCGACAGTGGCTATCCACATCTTGAACCTCTTCAATTTTCTTCATCTCCTTTTTCTTCTTTTTCTTCTTTTTCTTCTGCGTCTTACTGGGCCCAAGTGTGTCTTGCGCAGCTTTTGGGTTGCTAATATCTAAAATATCCGTTGGATCTGCTGCAATGAGGAGGTCTGCCGACCATTCCTTGGTAATCTCTTCAAGGTCTTCTTCTGTCAATTTATAATAGTACTGCAGCTATTCCTGGTGCTCATTAGCGCGTGGAGTTAGGTATATGAAGTGGCGGTCTGCGCTGAACTTCATTAAGGGTATGAATATGTGGAATGTGTTCAGAGTAATTCGAGGTGTGGCTTGTATCGCGGTCTTCAACTGGATGTAGTATATTTGAAAGAGGCTATTCGACTGCCATTGCCTGCTCATATATGTCATGTACCATAATGTACTGAACTTCGTAGCCAATGGTTCAAACGACAGGGTTTCAGGAAACACAACATCCTCCAGCATCTCCCATGCTATGAAGATGATCAAGATGAGAAGCCAACTGAAGTGGAACTCATATTCTTCGTCTTGCGCTTTTCTGCAATCCAATTCGATTTGATCCGCTAAGTACTTCGACCAGTTCATTTGGACTCCTTCTACGCATTTTCCTGCGAGATCAACTACAAACCCAGATACTTGTGTCGGTCTGTTCTTGCAGACTAAATTTCCTTCCATCATCTGACAGGCGAGGTTGACTGCTCCAATGTTAATAGAGGTTACCTTGTAACCTCACGCACGTTTTTCAACATTTCCGTAGGCCTCTTTAATCTTCTGTGAAAGAGCGTGATCTGCGGTCTTTCCAGGGTAATAGTCTTGCGGGTCAGGGCCCTGCATGCTCAGCCCGGTGATTTGATTGATCAGTGCCATATCAATCGTTATACACCAGTTCAACTAGAGATATCCTCCATGGTAGCTCACCAGTAGCAATTTTACGCAAGCGTTCACCTCCTGGTACCTACCAAAGTGTGGAATCTTCATTACATTAAGTAAGGTGGAATTCACGAGGTTCATCGTCCATTGCTGAGGGACGATCTTGGAATTCTTCCCCTTTGTCATCATCATATACTTGTGCAGGGCAAGCATACTGTAGGCTTTCCGGTCACCAAGGTTGAAGTCAGAAAACTTCAATGCTGTGAGCTTGGTCTGCTCAGTGTGAACTATGTACACACCCTTCGATACGTGCGCAGTGATCATAGGATAGTCGAAATCTTGAGGCACACTGTCATGGTTGATTTCACCTTTCAGAGGAGGTATGTAAGGGGGCAGGATGCTCGAGATCAGTTTGGCGCTCACAATGTCATCTCTATGTTTAGTACATTTCTCGGCGGTCTGTCAAGATGGTCCAGCTTGAGCAGTGGATGGAGAAGCTGCTACTCCTCTTGACGATGAGGCTTGGACTCTGGTGGACATTACTCTTTTTGACATAACTCTTTCAGTTCTTAAGCTAGAGAGTACTTCTGTCACCGATTCTTCTGCTGCGCTAAGATCGTCGGACATGTAATCTCAGGATCAGTTTCTCAGGTTGTCGATGGTATGAAGGTACCATAATCGAGTAGAAAGAAAGGCAGGGTAGTCACTATTCCACAATATGGGTATTCTGTGAGCTCAATATCTCATTTGGAAAAAGTTTCTTCCAGGCATGGCGCGACAGAATAAGTAAGTAAAGTTGTAACAGACTTCTTGCAACAGATAGGAGGGTCCAATAACTCTTAATCGATCTGTTATGGTGTAGTCTAATGGTCAAGTAACATGTCATAACTTTCTTTCAAGCCGTCCAGGCCATCAACGGAATGGGTATATCATCTTCTAACAACTATATTACTTCGACATGGTGAAGTGCCATATGTCGTTGTTCTGCTATCCCGACGAAGCTCAAATTCTGGATGTTTTCCTTCTGCGGGGTTTCTTCTGGAATGTTCTGTAATTTCTCCAACTTTGCTTTCTTCTTCATGAGTTTTCTAGTCTTCTTCCCAGTGATCTTCGTCTCGGTCATCCTTTTTTCATTCTGATTCTTTTCTTC
Source organism: Picea sitchensis (assembly GCA_010110895.2). NCBI lineage: Eukaryota > Viridiplantae > Streptophyta > Pinopsida > Pinales > Pinaceae > Picea > Picea sitchensis. Next base: position 240,257 of record SNQJ01S0003555.1, on the reverse strand, counting down.
TCTTGGCATGGTAACTTCACAGTGCTGAGATTCTTTCTTTAGATCCACAGGTATTACTTTTCCAACATATTTTTCGGTCCTCTGTGGTTCTTCTAGCCTTCTGTCAACTTCATCATCCAAGTTCCTGGGGTCAAGATCCCTTGATCTGTTCTCCCACTCTTCAATCAACTCCGTGATCCTTCTAGTCAGGAAGTCTCTTAACTCTTGTCTCTGTTGTTCTAGTTCCTTTTCTGCTTCCTGTTTTTTGGCTTGATCTTTCTCAATCCAAGGTTTACCAAGTAACATAGTAAACGGGGCACTATCCTCCACGAACTTAACAATCTCAAAATCTTCTTTTGTCGAAGCTCCATGAGCATTCATAGATATATGAGTGAGCTTTCCACATAGGTTTACCAGCTTTCCTCTGAATAACCCTATTCCTCCTAATGAAGGGGTCATGTCAGGTCTTCCTATAACTTTCCAGGTTCCTTCTGTCATAATGTTCACATGTGTTTCTTCATCCAAAACACAGTCAATGTCAAAGTCTCCTATTCTCACTTCGATCTATTCTTTCTTCTTGAAGATCTATGATAGCCTAACATGTTAGTGGTCATTCAAGGTATCTCTCATCTATAGAAATATATTTTCTAATTCTTTCTAGGTTTCTGCTATAATCTTGGTCTCTTGATCTCCTGCTTTCTCTATATTCAGCTTTTCAAGTCTAGCAATCATTCTAGGGCAATCCAGTACTTCATGTTCCATAGGCTTACAACAAAGACAACTGGGTATTTTCCCAAGGAATTCCATAGCAAGATGTCTGGGCATTCTGCAATTGTAACAAAGAGTTAATCCTCTCTTTCTCTTCAATGATCCCCAACTTTGCATGTACTGTGTGCTAGGATCATAACGGTTAGCCTACAAAAATTTCTTTCTAGGATCCTGCATCCATTGGTTAGTCCCAAAATTCTTTCTATGCATAGGTATAACATATCTATCACTATACTTATCAGATCTATTCATATCAAACTTTCTTTCATCTATTAATGCCCTAGTTTTGAAGCTAGGATAGAATCTATCAAACATACCTAGATCCATGCTTTAGAAACAAAAAATTTCACTTATCTTACTTCTACAGAGCACAAAGCTTCCAGGTCTAAGACTTTTAACTATTCTTACCTTTATCAAAGCACAGATCTTATAGATCTTACCTTTTTCTCGCAGATCTAACCTCTTTATTCGCAGATCTGACTTCTTTTTCTTCAGATCTGACCTCTCTTCTTCAGATCTGACCTCTCTTCTTTAGATCTGACCTTTCTTTCTTGTCACAAAGCTTCACAGGTCAAACAGAACACTGCACACTAGGGCAATAGATCTACGCACAGAGCTTATTTCGCACAAAGCTTCTTCTTCTTCAGTTCCCAGCAATCACAGTTCCAAGTCCTGACAGCGGAACCATTTATTGGCACAGGGGCAGACCTAGGGTTCAACGCTCAAGAGCGCACCAACAAAGCCCTAACTACTGGCCCTTTTAGAAACACCTGTGAAGCATATGAGGTCTCACTCGAGGTAGAGGCATGAGTGGTTGCATGACTCAGGTGTATGCAACCTTAGCTAGGACACAGATCTGTGATTATCTTTCTTACAATGCACTTGGCATCAGTTATTTCCTGACATACATTCATTAATACACTTCACAGAAAGCACAGAGCACTGCAGTAATTACTCAGATCTAGCACTTAGTAATGATAAATAGGTTATACTCAATAGATTAAGCACTTAGCATCTTATGTATTAGATCTAGCATGCATTCATATCTCATAAGCACAAAGCATCAATATATATATCAAAACATATCAGAGCACTTAGCAAGAGAAAGACAAACACTTCAACACAGTACGCAGAGTTAACGTGGTTCACCCCCACCCCAGGGTTACGTCCACAAAGTCTTCTTTATATTATATTGGTCAAGAAGTTACATCACAGAGCTTCAATGACCCTTACCCTGCATAGGACAAGAGATCTTCACAACTCGCTAGATCCTCTTTCCCCAGGTAGATCCAAGCACTAAGCCTTCTCACACTCTGTGCACTCAACACTATTACAACACGCACAGAGCTCTTACAGTCACACAAACTCCTGATCACATAGATTCAAATTATGCACTAAGCCATCGAATATATAGGGCCTCCTTTCTTACATGGCCTAGAACTCTATTTATACATAGAAAAATGCCTAAACAAGGGCCGACATCCCTTTCCCATTACAATATTCCCAAAAAAACCCAAAAAGGTTCCACAAAAGGTGGTGAGATCTCGTGATCTCCGCTTTTCCATGCACTCTGTCTTTGACAGGTAGTTGAAGTACCAAATGGTCAACCATGACCAAGTATTCCTCAAAACTTGGTTGAGGGCCAACAAAAGGATCCTCCAAGATGAAGACATCTAGAATACAATCTTTAGGACAAGATATGGTCACTATGAATTTTTGGTCGTGCCATTTGGGCTTACCAATGCACCAACCACTTTTATGTTCTTAATGAATAACATATTCATAAATTTATTGGATAGGTTTGTGTTGGTTTTCATTGATGATATCCTAATCTATTCCAAGAATAGGTAAGAGCATGAAGAACATAACAAACTAGTACTCCAAGTGATAAGAGAAAATCAGCTCTATGTTAATCTTATTAAGTGTGACTTTTTCCATAAACAAGTCCATTACTTAGGCCATATTATTTCTAAGGAAGGAGTGGCAGTTGATCCTGACAAGATTAAAGCCATCATGGATTGGACTACCTCAAAGGATGTATTTGATATCGTATCCTTTATGGGCCTGGAAAGATACTATATGAGATTCATAAAAGAATCATCCAAGATGAATACATCGAGAAGACAACCTTTAGGACAAGATATGGTCACTATGAATTTGTGGTGGTGCCATTTGGGCTTACCAATGCACCAACCACTTTTATGTTCTTAATGAATAATGTATTCATAAATTTATTGGATAGTTTTGTGTTGTTTTTCATTGATGATATCCTAATCTATTCCAAGAATAGGTAAGAGCATGAAGAACATCTCAAACTAGTACTCTAAGTGCTAAGAGAACATCAGCTCTATGCTAATCTTATTAAGTGTGAATTTTTCCAGAAACAAGTCCATTACTTAGGCCATATTATTTCTGAGGAAGGAGTGGTGGTTGATCCTGACAAGATTAAAGCCATCATGGATTGGACTACCCCAAAGGATGTATCTGATATCAGATCCTTTATGGGCCTGGCAGGATACTATATGAGATTCATAAAAGGATCCTCCAAGATTGGTTTCCCAATCACCTCCCTTTAGAAAAAGGGGGTTAAATTCATTTGGACATCAGAATGTGAGGAAAGATTTCAAGAACTGAAATACCTTCTAACCAATTCGCATGTATTGAAGATTGCATACCCAGACAAGGACTTCCTTGTGTGTACAGATGCCTGCAAGGAAGGGCTCGGAGGAGTCCTTATGAAAGAAGGACATGTGATTTTCTACGAATCCAGAAAATTGAATGAGAATGAATTCAGTTATGTGAACCATGATATGGAATTAGTTTCCATAGTGTACGCTTTAAAAATGTGGAGGCATTACCTCTTAGGTAGAATATTTTTACTTATGATAGACCATATTGGGTTGAGGTATTTGTTTGACCAACCAAAACTCAATGTCAGACAAGCTAGGTGGATGATAGTGAGTTTGATTTTGAAATCAAACATATCAAAGGAGATGAGAATAGGGTGGTTGATGCCCTTAGTATAAGTATGAAAGTGGTTCACTTGGAAGTTGTAAGCGCCATTGAATTAGACATCAAAGAAAGAGTAAGAAGTGTAGAAGAAACATATGCATTTTTCAAGACCATGACATCATACCTAAAAAAAGAGCCCATAGGGATGAAGTATGAAGGTTATCAGATGCTTAATGAAGGTCTGCTGACTTACAAGGGTAGATTGTATATTCCAAATTGTGACAACTTGAAGAGGTTCATAATGGATGAAATACACAAAAGACCACATATTGGTCATCCTGGTTATCAAAAAATGATCACGACCATTAGGAAACTATTTTATTGGCCCAGACTGAAAAAGGACATAGTTGATTACTTAGCTAAGTGTCTAGAATGTCAATAATTCAGAGCATAGCACCGACACCCAACATGGTTGTTGCATCCCCTACCAATTACCGAATGGAAATGGGAAACCATCTCCATGGATTTCATCATAGGATTACCAAGATCAACAAAACAAAATGATGCCATCATGGTAGTTGTGGAAAAACTGATCAAGGCTGCTCACTTCATACTGGTCAAGTCAACTTGCAAGGTAATAGATATTGCCAACATTTTCATGAAATAAATATTTAGACTGCATGGCATGCCTAAGGAAATTATATTTGACAGAGATACAAAGTTTACTTCAAAATTTTGGAAATCTTTGTTTGTTGGTTTTGAAACAAAATTTCTCTTTAGTACAACCTATCACCCTCAAACTGATGGACAAACAGAGAGGGTAAACCAAGTATTAGAAGACATGTTGAGGATGGATTTAATACATCAACCCAAGAAGTGGGAGGACTACCTACCACTAGTAGAATTTACATACAACAATGGATATCAAGATTCATTAAAAATGAGCCCTTTTGAAGTCCTCTATGGAAGGAAATGCAACATTCTAATTAGCTGGAACAACCTAGTAGATAGAGTTACAATCATGCCCTATATGTTAAAGGAAATGGAACAACAAGTAATTAAAATCAGACAAAATCTGAAGATAGCCCAAGATATACAAAAGAGCTATGCAGACATGAAAAGGACTCCTAGAGAGTTCAAAGTAGGGGATCATGTGTATCTCTGAGTTAGACCTAGGAAAAGATCTTTGAGGATGGGAGCTTGTGCCAAGATGGAGCCTTGGTATTGTGTACCTTTTGAAGTTTTGGATAGAGTGTGACTAGTAGCCTATCATCTAACACTTCCTCCCATGGTGAAGGCACATAATGTTTTCCATGTTTCTTTATTAAAGAAGGATGTACATGATTATAATCATATTATTGATTGGTTTTTTATTCAGGTGGAACCTGAGGGAGAATTCCTGTGAGAACCTCAATGCATAATAGACAGGAAGGAAACCCCACTCAGGAACAAAACCATTTCATAATTCAAGGTGAAGTGGAAACACTTTGGCCCAGATGAGGCTACATGGGAAATGGAGGATGCCATGAGATAGACATATACATTTTTGTTTATTTTGTACACACAAATCATATCGACAGATAAAATATCATGGAAAATGTTCCCTTAAGGGGTAGGGTATTGCAATGCCCATGTTTCCCCCAATTTGTAAATATAACTATAACTTTTCAATAGACTATGGTGAACAAAATATGTGTGAATGTTTGATTTGATGAACCTTTGTATAAAATGGTCAATGTATGAATTTTTTGTTATTGATAGAAGTTGGATATGTGTTGCACAACTGCTGAAAGGGTGAATGTTTTCCAAGATAGACCATGGATTCTATGAGAGAGATAGTGAGGGGAAACCAAGAATGGTTTAGATGACCCTCACCAGACCAATACCTACTAGGTGTAATTTATCAACAATCCTTTGACCCATAAATGAATTACCAGTCAGGTTGGTAGTTGGAAGGCCATCCTCAAGATTTAATGAGGAGATGGGGCAGGGTACCCATCTGTAAGGATTCCATTCTTGACCATGAATTGGGATTCAGACCCACACAACCTTGTTGAGGAAGAAAAGAAAGGAGGTAATTCGGGGACAAAGACCTATCTGTAAGATAACAGAGTAGAGAGAACAATCTCGAGAAGAGAAGCATGTTTTCGACTCTGGAATAAGGAGAAAAGTTGAGAAGCAAGTTCATTTTGGATGAAAGAAGCCATGGGTAGGATTTGGCTACAAGTTGATAAACGAGGCTTACGAGTGACTGAGAAAGTACTCATGCAGACCTCCTTGCTTGGAGTAGAGAAAAATAGACGCTAATTTCCTGTGGGAGGAGGAGATTAACCTTCGACCCTAACTATCATGGAGCAAAGAGAAGGAATCTCTCTTAGAGCATCATGGTTTATCTCAGGGGTAGCCAATGGTAAATCTGATAGGAGTGGTTGTGCCTATGGTTGGGAGGAAACATGCAACCCTTTCAATAGTCACTTCACATTTTCCATTTCTGATAAGTATTATCATACTCTGTTTGTATATATATTGGATGCGATGATGAATGCTTGTGTTTATGGCTAAGTCTTCCAATATTTGAACAATTATTAGAAATGTTGTTTTTCTTATGTAAACTGCTATATCCATATAGTCTTTGATTTGTATCAGTGTAGCTGCTAGAGAGTTATGGAATGTAAATCCGCAGTAGATTCAGGGTAGGATTGACTGAAACATCTAATTCATGTCGACCCTTTGAAGTTTACCTTAGAGGGAATGTCAAGTTCAACTTGAAGGGAGAAGGGTGTTCTCTTCAAACTATCCTCCCATCTAACCGAGGTCTCATGCCCATGTCCTTAACCCATTTTTTTGCTAAAAGGATTAGCTCTTAGCCTACGAGATTTCCCAAAGGACCCATGTGACCAGGGCCTAGGAACCCTACACTAGATCGAAGGGAGATAGCTCTTTTGGCTTCGATATTTCAGGACTTGATTCCACAATCCTAGAAAACAGTCGAAGGCCGAAGTCATGAATTGATGGGGGTCGTCGATATGGGTATCCAGTGTGGATCTCTCTCAGTCGTTAGATCAGACTTAGGGAGGGAAGCGTTAAGTGCTTCAGCGAAGTTCTACTTCAGGAGAATAAGAGTGGTCTAATGCCGAATCTACTGAATGTCGAAGTCATGAGGTAAATTAGGACCGTTGAAAATGGAGGGACACATGTCCACAGATCAACAATTATCTATAAGTCTGGGTATTTAGCGGTATAGGAACCACAAGTTTCCCCAAAGCTCTGCAAGTTAGAGTAAATCCTAGTTGTGGATGCTAGGTACACATGGAGATCGATCCAGCATGGTCTGGAGAGAAAGTCGAAAGATACATGTCGAACTCCTGAATGACAAACTTCTTAAGTGACGAGGACCGTTGATTCTCGGATCCTTCAGGATCCCTCTCAGGCATCGATCTAAGAATCCCACCCTCGATCACCTAATCGACCAAGAATGCATCGTGGAGCGACACGTGGCCTCTACTTATCCCCTACTTAAGGTTGTCTGTCTAATTGGAGTCGTCGAATGAGAGGGCACGTGGCAAGTGATCCAATAGTCTAGAGACTTAGTACTCTGAAGGAACCTATCCAAGAACCTACAGAGTGTGAAAACCTCTGAAGTCGCGAACGCCGAAATGAATCTCGTCCGTTGGTAGGATGAGGACACCTGGCACCATATTAGAGAGTCTATAGACTTAGCTCTTCGAGGAATTTGCGACGTGAGGAGTTGGCAAGCTCCAAAGTCTAGAACTGCGAAGTAATGAGAGTCGTAGATTTATGGATCCTCGTGGAATCCTATTGACCGTGAGATCGAAGGGATAGACAATTATCATTCTAAGCTGACATGGCATAATAATGTCATTCGATGTGACATGGAACCACATTACGAGTGCCACATGTCACCCAGATTTGGCCAGTTCATATACCTCTTATGCCTATTAGAGATTGACACATGTCACCCCATAATGAGGACACATGTCATCCATTGAACCTCGTCGAGTATTAGCTTGTGGTTCGTGCCCGCCTAGCCAACGTGGCTGGTGATTTGTCTGAAACTCTAGGAGCCTAGATAACTTTGGGAGTTCAGAAGATTTGAGTGTAGTTTGATAAAGGAAGGTTCAAGGATGATCATCTATCGTCGAACGCCGAAGGACCAATGACGATCGAAGATCGTTGAAATACCGAAGGTTCAACAACGATCATCGACTACCGAAGCACTAAAATGTGGGATGTTCAATGCAAAACACCAATCGTCAATCACCGACAGGCCAAGGCCAGGTGGATAAATCTCTAAGCCCCCCTTTTTAACCATAGGATCTCGATGGAGGACTTGCACTGTTGATTCCCTCTGTTGTTCAGCGATCCCAGAATTTGAAAACACCTTTGGAACTCCCGAAGTATGAGAGTTATGAAGTGTCGAAAACCTTCGCTAAGAAGACTCTTAGCTCTTGGTTTTCAGCCCAAGGTCATGAGGAGGAACCTGCTATATGGTTTAAGCACGTAGTGGGAGATGTAAACTTTGGGGGAGCAAAATAATGTTAGAAAAATAGGACCGCAGAGCAATAAAATAAAACAAACGCAGAAACAAAACACAGAAGATACATAATACAAGAGAGACACAGATTTACGTGGTTCACCCAGTGTGGGCTACGCCCACCAGAGAAATTTCCAGGTCCTTACTTTATTATTATCTAGCAAATGAAGGGATACAACCTACAGCAAAAACCATTGTAACTTCCTCTTCTTTCTCTCACAGTATCCTCTCTCAGAATACAATACTCACCATCATACATAACTGTAATACATTTCCCTCATAAAAGAGAGTTGCCTTCTAGGGAAAAAAACCCTAACATAATTTCTACTGTTAGATCTGCGACCTTATAATGAACGGTCCAGATTTACAATGAAATTACAATATACTTTTACAAGGCAATTTTTCATTCGAGGGCTTTGCCCCCAAACCCTCGTTGGGGGGATAGGCCCCTCGGACCCTGTAGAGGGGGTACCCCCCATCTGCACTCCCCCACGTGGAAGAGTGTACATAATTTTTGTGTGTAAAGTCTTCATGGCATATAAACACAGCTGAAAAACACAAGACCTCTGAGTTAGGAAGATAACCAGGCTCCACAACCAACAATCTCCCACTTGGAGACTGATCTCAACAACTCCACCGTTGTTGTATATGCTGGACTCTGAACCTTCTTGGACATGGAAAATTTCTCATCTTCATCTTCATTCTTGAAGACCAACTAAAACTGATCAGGAACTCAGTTTCTCTCTGGTTACTCCCTTTGTTAACATATTTGCAGGATTTTGGCTAGTGTATCTTTTCCAACTTCAAATGTCCATCTTCGAAGGTGGATCGTATGAAGTGGTACCTCAATTGTATATGCTTAGTATTCAAATGGAAGGTTGAGTTCTTTTCAATATGAATTGCACTCTCACTGTCACAATACAACTTGTTATTCTCTTGCTTTGTTCCCAATTCCTCCATAAACCTTTGTAACCAAATCATCTCTTTACTAGCCTATGTAGAAGCAACATACTCTGCCTCTATTGTTGAAATTGCAACAACCTTTTGCAGTTTCGAAATCCAACTTACTGATGTTCCACCTATAGTAAAAACATACCCTGTGGTTCTCCTCCTGTTGTCTTTATCACCTGCCATATCTGAATCAACATATCCTTGTAGAAAAGTGTCTGAAACTCCAAAACATAATGCATTAGTAGTAGTACCTCTCAAATACCTGAGAATCCACTTTACTGCCTCCCAATGTTCTTTACCTGGATTGTTCATATACCTGTGTTGACGGGCGAAATTGATCGTCCGTTAACTGAGAGAGTGGAACCGGTCCGGGGTTGTCTAATAACCCAAGCCGTTTGGGATGAACCACCCTGACGGGTTTAGCAGCTCCGTTAGCCGATCTAAGGTCCTAAGAAACAAAAAGAAAAACTACTCTAAACTAACTAATCTAACTAAAACTAACTATTAAAACAAACTAAACTAATCTAACTAAAAAGAAATAAAACAAACTAATAAACTAAACTAACTA
>SNQJ01S0003555.1:183925-223693 GCA_010110895.2 Picea sitchensis | reverse complement strand
GTTGCTTTATTTTTACCTTTCCCATTCCAACAATTTTGCATGGTGCATCATCACCCAAATGAACCTATCCAAAATCACCTTGAACATAATCTAGAAAATGTTTCCTATGGGGTGTGGCATGAAATGATGCCCCTGAATCTACTACCCAAGACTCAGAAATATTATCTACAAAAAGAATCAAAGCATCTTGTAACACATCACCTGTTACATTTGCTTCCTGATTTCTCTCCTGTTGTCCATCTCTTTGTTTCTTTGGAGCTCTGCAGTCTTTCTTCAGATGTCCTTTCTTCCCACAATTCCAACACTCTATCTTTCCAAGTCTAGATTTGGATCTGCCCTTCCTAGAATTCCCATGGTTCCCTGATCCCTTTACTCTATCCTTTTGTCGTCCCCTATTCTCCATGTTCAATGCATTACTTGATGTCTCACCTGTGCTTTTCCGTCGCATTTCCTCACTAAGGATAACACCAACAACATCATCAAATTTTAAAGTATTTGAACCAGAGACAGAGTTACTTATAGCGATGACCAAGCCATTCCAACTTTCTGGCAATGAGCACAAGATTAGAAGATACCTAACCTCATCATCAAAGTCCACTTTTACAGAACTTAGTTGATTAGTAACTGTATTAAATTCATTTAAATGATCTGCAACATGCCCACCTTCTGACATCTTCATATTAAATAATCTCTTCATTAGAAATACCTTATTGGACGTCAAGGGTTTTTCATATAGTTTAGCCAACGCGTCCATCAGATCCTTCGTTGTCTTTTCTTTCGAAATATTGAAAGCCACCAACGCTGCCAAGCTCAGTCATATCGTTCCTAGAGCCTTTCTGTCAAGAATCTCCCATTCTTCGTCCTTCATGGTCGTCGGCTTCTTTGCTACTCCACCGAATGGTAGGAATAGATCCTTCTGATATAAATAATCTTCCATCTGCATCTTCCATAACTGGTAGTTTTGGCCGTTAAATCTCTCGACCCTAAACTTTCCATCTTCCAACATTGCTCCCACTCAAACCAGGAACCCTCTTTTCCTGCGAGTTACCTTTCTCTCTGATACTAGTGGTTAGAAAAATAGGACCATGGAGAAATAAAAAAAAAACAAATGCGGAAACAAAACACAGAATATACACAATACAATAGAGACACAGATTTGCGTGGTTCACCCAGTGTGGACTACGTCCACCAGAGAAATTGTCAGGTCCTTCCTTTATTATTATCCAACAAATGAAGGGATACAACCTATAGAAAAACCCACTATAACTTTCTCTTCTTTCTCTCACAATATCCTCTCTCAGAATGCAATACTCGCCATCATACATAGCCACAATACATTTCCCTCATAAAAGAGGGTTGCCTTCTAGGGAAAAAAACCCTAATATAATTTCTACCGTTAGATCTGCGACCTTATAATGAATGGTCTAGATTTACAGTGAAATTACAATATACTTTTACAAGGAAATTTTTCCTTCGGGGGATAGCCCCCCCGGACCCCGCAGAGGGGGTACCCCCCCTATGCACTCCCCCATGTGGAAGAGTGTACATACTTCTAGGGTGTAAAGTCTTCATGGGGTATAAACACGGCTGAAAAACACAATACCTCTAAGTCAGGAAGATAATCAGGCTCCACAACCAACAAATAAGAGGGTTTTTCTTAGTAAGGGACCAAAAATGAACCAAGGAAAAGAAAAAATTCAATGCCCCATCCCTAGAAATTGTATTTAATGGGTTGGGTGTGTTACAAATTCTCTCCCTATTGTTTCTCTAGAACAAGCGTTGAGAGGATTATCACCAAAGATCATTAGCAACAAGTGGGTAAAATCATGAAGATGGGTGTCCATTTTGCTTGTTTTAGGAGAAAAAAAATAAAATTTCACAAGTTCTTCAACTTCTGGTAAACAAACTTATTTTTTTATTTATAATTTCACTTTACAGTAAAAGAAAAACATGTGAAGAATTTTGTTAGCTTTCTACTGACTATTTTTCAAATTATTTTTATTGAGATTTGTTATGTAAATTTTTTGTTTCAAACTAAACTTTTTTTTTTGACAAACGAAATATACTGCAACAATCTACAAAGACTCTATTTTCTTATCAGTATATTTTTGAATCTAACTGATGAATATTATAATTTCTATATTTTTTTGAAGTTGACCAAGATGAAAAAGTTGCAAATTTTAAACACATGTTTCCCCCCACCTTGTATCTATCTTAATTTTTACTTAAAAGTAAAATATAAAAATACCCTTCTGAAGAGAACAATTTAAGGATCTTGAATATATTTTTTTCATAATTTTCCACAGTGTATTTTTAGAGATATGGATATTCCATTTCACTGAATCATAATGTCACTTGAAAATATTGTGCAGTGTTTTTTTTATAAAATTAAATAAAATTAGATAAAAACAATGAAAATGAAAACAAATTATATCCATTGAAAGTAGATTCAATTTTGCAAATGTTGGTATCAATTCCAAAACTAAAATTGGAGTATTTGCAAGAGTCTGCAACCTCCAAAGTTCAAGTAATCTAGAAGGAATTCTTAGGTTCCTGCAAACAGTTCCATTTGCAGGTTTTCAACCGAAACATATTTTGTTCAGCCGAAATATATATATTTTTAATGGAATCCGTGGAAAATAAATGGATTCCTCACTTTTTGGATGAAAAATAGATTTTTCATCTGAAAGGTTGGTGAGAGAATTATGTCGGCCAGGAAAAACTAAATGGATGCATCATTTCATTTTAGTTGGTGCCAAATATTATAAATATTCTTTCTGTCGAACCAATTTTACACAAGTATGTTCATCTATGAAATCTAAATAAGCAAGTGGCCAAGCCCTTAGGGGTGGAAAACTCAAAGGAAAGGAAATAAAAGGTGATCAAACAATCAGTGGAAAGGCAGAGGCTAGCAGTGGGGGAAGGAGAGTTGATGGAAGAAATTGGAAATTTCCAAAAGTTGTTCCTAGTTGGGAAATTCCTCAAAATATTCATATCAGAGGCTTCCCTAAGGCACTAGGTGGTATCGAGATGGAGTAGGATATTGGGCTATGATCTACCATTTTATATTCTTTCAAAAGGATGGATCACTTTCTTTCTTTGAGAGGAGAAGGACGTAGAGAAAATAGTATGAAGGTTTAGTTATGGAATGATACCCATTTTTCATTAAAATCTTGGGAGTCGTGTTTCAACCCAAACAAGGTGATGGTGACCACCTAGGAACTCTAATTAAATCTCATAGGTTTCCCAGTGGAGTTATGGAAGAAACCAATCCTAGAAAACATAGGGAATGTATTGGATAGGCTTATAACTCTATGTCAAAATCACTTCTATAACCAAAATGTGTGTTGAATTAGACCTTAGGAAAGTCCTACTAGAATCCATTGAGATATCATATGGAAATTGGAGTATTACTCATATGTTATATTATCAAAGTGTCCCCTTTATTTTCCATTGGTTTCATGAACACGAGTGCATCAAATTTGATTTCCCTCTATTCAAGGAGATGGGGTCATTCATAGAACTAAAAAAGGTTCAAGTCAAGGCACAATCACCCTCCAATATATAGGCATCCATCCAAAGGGAAATATTTTTGGAGTAAGGAGAGACGAATTCCCAATATACTCAAAATTAAAATGAAATTGACCCTATTGAGAAACAAGTGCATCAAGTCAAGGCCTCTGCTCATGCAGAAGGATTGTCTAAGTTAAGCCTGTTTCCTAGAGGAAGTGGAGAAGATTATTATTTACAAAATGGTATGGGAATACTAGGGGGGTTTCAAACCATGATATTGTACTCAAGGAACATGGGGTTAAATACACCCCTAGAAAATTCATACATAATTCTATATTGGTCATAGATGAAACTGGAATTGACCAAAATCCCATAGAATTAGGAGAAGCATGCAAGAAGGAACAAGCGAGGAAGATCTAGGAAGTTGTCAAGCAGACAACAACCTCAGTTATAAATAAGGTATGTGGGAGAGTTTTAATTTTAATTGATTACATAAATAGAGAGAAGAAAATCCTAAACGACCCTTTGGAAAAGACACTAGTGTACCAATATCATTTATTCTCTAAATAAACTAACGTGGATGATGTACAATACTCTAATGTAATGAGAAGAAGTCAAGTGGATGGTGGAGACAATGTCACAAGATCAAGTCAAGTTAGAAAATTATATATTCATCTAGAAAAGTATCATTCCTAAGACCCTAAGTGAAGGAAAGTCATTGGAAAAGGTTAAAAATTGATGCTACTCTCTATGAACATTTGTGGTTTAAGGGAAACCCACAAAACAAATATCACTTATAGACTAGTTAACACTCACAATGTTGGAGTTCTTTGTTTGCAAGAAATGATCATAGCAAGTAGTGGAACCATTGGTTCCATGAAGGGGATTTAAAGGGATGGGAATTTGTGGCTTTAGACTCTGAAGGTAGATTGCAAGGTTTTATTATTGGATGGAACAAAATGTAGAGGGATATTAGCTCAAAATTGATCCAATCAGGTATCAAGGTGGAAATTCAAACACTCAATTTAAACAAGACTTTTACAACTTTTAATATGTATGGACCATACACAAACTGAAAGGAGTTTTGGGAACTTTGTTTTTGGGTAGGATCTATAGAAGATGGAATGTTATTGTTAGGGGTGATCTAAATTTTATAATGAGAAGAGGAGTGATGTGGGTCACAAAAGGAAGGAGAGATCCACTAGCGACTTTTTAATCCAAAAATTTGAAGAAGAAAACCTATGCCATGTTGAACCTACAAAAGTGACCCCAATCTAGAAAAACAATTATCTAGGGGATGGGGGATCTCCAAAAGAACATAAAATTATTTTGTATCAAATGGAGTACTAGCAGAAGTCACAAATATAAGATCCTCGGTTTGTTCAAGGGGGGTTCCCAATCATTCACCCATCTTCCTACAAATGGAAAGCGACAATCCAAATCCCCCGACACCTTTCAAATTCAACCATACTTAGCTTCATAATGAATAATATGTGGAGATGGTGTGTTGTGACTGGGATCACATAAACCAAAGAGAAGAAGGGCCAACAATCTTACACTTCTCTGAATCTCTAAAAGGGATAAAAATTTTAACAAAGGAATGGGTCAAGGAAAAAAAAAACAGTTGCCATGTCAATTTTAAGGCAGTGGAAGTGTTGGTCCTAAAGTCTGCACCTGACTACTAAAGAGCAGAGCTAGGCCACCTCAAATTTAGAATGGTTGGTTTTTAATTTTGTTGGTCAGTTAGAGGGTTGGTTTTACCAAGACAAGATCATGGTTGGGTTGGAAAAATGATATGGATGAGAGTCCTCCTTGGCTGGTGGCACACTAATGACAGACAAGTGAAATAATAGAGGTAAAAAAACAAAAACAAAGGGAAGCAACAAACCACTCAATGAATAATCTACTGCAAGAAGTTTAGTATTTAAAATATCATTTCAATACATTAAACATGTATCAAAAGCACAATAACTCCCACAAGTTGCAATAAAAATGAACCTTCATCAAAGCATAGTTGTTATCACAGGTTTCATATTAATAAATACAAGTTATACAGTAATTGAAGGAAAAGAAATGTACTTTGCACAAATCAAAACTATATTCAAGATAAGAAACACATACAAATTTGGAAACAAACACATTGTCATAAATAGTATCTTCACCAGGTAGAGAGATTTAGTCCATGCGGAAAATGGGTCCAACCAGTTGTTGTATTGATCTCCTTTCCCCCAAAAAACTCAACCCTCAAAACATACAGAAACTGCATATTTATAAGAAATGCAGAGGCCCTCGACCAATGTGGAACTAAGGCTTAGCTCTACACCTCAGCTATAAAATAGCTTATTAACTTAACTAAAACACACTACTGGAGTATGTTAATGAATACTCTGAACTTGACTTTAAAAAAGGAGTGGTTCTTATCACACATAGAAGACCACTTATTATGCCTTAAACTAAAAGAGTCTTGAACTAAACAATTGAAAACCGCTACTAGAAATGAAATTAGACTAATGCATGTGTTGAAGTGAATTGAGATATGACAGAAATGACCAAGAGTGACAAAATTGAGTTTTGTATTGATCATGGCATGCACACGTGATGTTGGAGACCACTGGAAGAGTGGTTGTGTCTTTCCCCCACTTATCTTTTTTAGGACAAAAGCAAGTTGTCTTGCGCTTTTTTGGAGTCTGGACATGTAGTTTCTCTGTTCCTGGTTTGGCACCCCCTTTTAAAACTTTAAACTTCATCATTTCGAGACTTCAAGACTCCATATTTTCAGGGTTTGGGAGATTCTAAGTGAAAAGTATGAACATTTCCGGGATGGACAAACTCTCAGAGTGACGTGGTGACTTGACGTCATATCGTCTACATGTCATGAAAAGAGAGGGACATGTGTCACCTGGAAATAATGTGGATGACGCAATCAAAGGGCCTGAGATGAGCACCGCGTGTCATGATTGATGAGTTCCACATGTCTTTGACACTTCGACACTTTGGAGCTCCAGAGAACTGGGTTTTCTCTGCATCTAAATCTCTGAGAGTGCTAATCTCACGAAGTCACTAATTCGTGCTTATATTAGACCTATTAACCTGAGATTAATACTTTAATCATTAAAGGATTTTGGTAGTTCAGAACTTCGGGAGACCTATAGTGTTGCGTTTGAAAACCTCTCGGAGTAGTAAGAGCCTGGAGTGATGTGGCAGTGAGGGCCCACTCCGACACTTCGGGGCTCCGAAACTTCAACACTTTGCTTTCTCTGGATCAAAACTTCCCCAATGAATGAACTCTCAGAGTGGTGTGGTAGTAAGGGCCCACTCTGGCACTTCGGGGCTCTGAAACTCTGTAACTTCGGGAGTTGGGATTTTGAAGCATGAAAAACTCCTAGAGTGACGTTCTCCTAGAGTCATTAACTTGCATTTACTGTTAATTAGATTATGATTACTTTAACTATCAATTTTAATGACTTTGGGACTTCATAAGTTCAGCCCTTCAACAATTTAGGCCTATGTTGAGTTGAAAAACTCCCAGAGTAGTACGGGCTTGGAGTGACATGTCAGTGAGGGCCCACTCTAGCACTTCAAGGATATTTTCTTGTTGTTAAACCTCGTGTGATGTTGAAAACCACGAATGCATGAAAACCGTCGATCTAAGTGGCCTGTTGGATCTCCACCGTTGCAAGTTTAACCTGTTTTTTCCCACCATCTGAGCCCAAAATTGACTGCTTTTGAATGCTACGTTTGTTTTCTCATGGTTATTCCCTGTGTATAAAACATACTTGGTTGACCTGCTGTGAGCTCAATCAATGGAAAACATGATGACAACCATTCCGAACCAAATCATGACATGTAATTATCTTTCAAGAAAAATATAAACAAAATGCGTGAAGACTCAATCAAGAAAGAAATGATAAAAAACCAAGTCACTTAGTAATGGGAAACTGACTTCACCAACCAGAAGAGGAAAAAATTGATGAAGGAATAGGGAAATGAGAGAGGAGGGGAAGTGGTGCAGACCTAGGTTACAACAAGAAGTACACATTGAGCATATATATGAGATTAACTCCATTAGTGTGTTGAGTGAGGATGATTAAAAAACTCGAAAGAAGCTATAGGAGTATTAAAGGGATCTACTAAATTGGGAAAACACTCAATGGAGGCTCAAAAGAAAAGCCACATGGGTTTAAAAGGGGAATGAGAACACTCGACATTTCCACAACTTTGAAAATATGAGGACAATCATTAATACTATTTAGGAGATTCAAAATCATGAGGGAGAGAAAGTTAGTAGTTTCAAATAAATATCAAAGGTGGTTACACCACATTTCCAATCTCTCCTTAAGGAACCTAAAGGGGCCAACATAATATAAATAATAAAAATCTCTTAATATATGCCAAGGTTTGTTAAGGATAATCAAAACAAGAATTTGATGGATCCTATTTCCAAGGAAGAAATAAAGTAAGTGGTATACTCCTTCCAACGAGATAAAAACCTAGGCACAAACAAGTGGCCTATTGAATTTTACATTGGTTTCTATGAGCTTGTGGAGGAGAGTTTATTGGAAGTTGTAGAGGTGATTTGTAAACTACTTTGGATATTCCACTGGAACAATTTGTCACAATAGATTTGATAAATAAAATTTAAATCTACACTATGAAGGTTAAATTCCTTTAGATTCTAGAATTTTCAGTTATTGATTTTCTTCTTATGCATGAAATAGATCAAATGCATAAAATAGAGAACCAGTAAAATACAATAAAACATGATCTGCAAAATAACACAAAAAAATTCTCTAAGAAACCCTTAGGGGAGAAAACCCAGCTATAAGATGAGGTTGCTCTACTCTCTTTTCTCTGGTATGGTAACAATGCAAGTACAAAGGAGAAGGCACTCTCTATGATGTTACCTAAGACCTATGGCATATTAGGCTGCTACAAAAAATTAACCACCTCTATCATGCTCTCTAATTTCCCACTCCCAGTTGTTCTACTCTGCTATGGAACAAAATAAAATAACATAGAATGGAACCCCTTCTCCTCCTAGTGGCCCGGTATTTAACATAACCCAATAGCCATCTAGGGGTAGGTTTTTTACTTCCTCAACCCTCAAATGTGATAGGGTTTTAGATCTTCTAGAATATTCTTAAAATTACATAGTGGCTACTCCATATGCATGAGTAATGGGGGCTGACATGGCATCATCTCTTACCATGGTGGTCAACATGGTAGGTCAACTTATGGTATGCATAACATTTTCATACGAGCTCTAATTAATGTGATTTTTGCACCATTGGAAAGGTCTCGATGTGTAGAATAGTGTCATGGGTTCCAACTATGATGGGAAATTATTAACCCAAAAAAATCCCTTTTGATACCTCAAAATGGCTCTGAAAGGTTCTGGACCCTAATTTTCCAAATTGGGACTTGCCACTAAAATGACCTTGCAAGTTGATTCCTTCAAAATTTTCCACTCTGAAAGTATCGAGATAGATGAAAAATAATATAATGATCCAATATGGATCATACATCCCCATTTAGGGAGGCTTTTGGTCTTCAAAATATTTACTGAATGAGGTGAGGAAATTTTTCCTCTACTTTCTCCCTAGAGTTCCACTTTGCTTTGCCTAGAAGTTGTCCTTCCAACCCAACCTGCTAAAGGTCATGATACCCATGTCTTGTAGTTCTCGATCACTTCTGCAAAAATGTGTCCTTTGCCAACTCTGCCTAAGAATCTGGTGATAAATCCTCTATGGAATATAGGACTCCCTCCTCCTTCTAATCGAACATGAAGGGATCATAGAGTTTGAGATTCTCCACATTCACTACTAAGTAAATGCACATGTATGGGGGAAGATTGAATTTGTAGGCATTATCTCCCACCTTTTCCAATACCTCAAAAGGACCATACCGCCAAACCTTGATATTCTTACCAGGACCTTGTAGTATTTCCTTATTCAGTTGTAACTATACTTTGTCTACTACTCTAAATGATATATTTGTTCTAAGTTGGTCATGTCTAGCCTTATACTTTTCCTGTGACTTCTTCAGTGTCTCATGCACTTACAAATGGATCTGTCTGATCTTATCAACATTTTTTTTTACGTTTAATTCATCCCCTATGAGATCCTCCCTCACTCCTCCTTGTTGTCCATACACAACATCCAAGTGTGAAGGTGGAAAATATCCTAAACAATTTTCAAAAGGTGACTTACCAGTAGAAGCATGGACTACTTTGTTATAAGAGTGTTGTATATATATTTGTAATGTCCCCTTCCAATTGATCATGATGGAGGATGACTCAATAGCCTGTATGACTCTCGTAGGCTATATTCAACCAGGGAAAGGGAGTTAAGGAGGTTTATTTGGTGTCACTAGAATGATAAATCCTAAACTGACATTAAATACAATAAATAATTATATTTAATTGAAATTGGAAGGAAAATAAAGTGAGGGTTTGATTTGGTAAAAAATGGGAAAGATCTATAAGGCTCAAAGGAAGGATAAATACAGGAGTAACCCTTCTCTTTGGAATTATGATTTGATCTCTTGTTGATGTGTTCTTTGAGCCAAGTTGCATTAGAGTTTGGAAAAACCCTTCCACTTCAGTTTAGTTTCAGTGGTGCAATATCCACCCTAGCTAGACAAAGAGGAGGATTCATATGGAGTCCTCATTTGAGTTCATTGTAGTGTTTTGTT
Source organism: Picea sitchensis (assembly GCA_010110895.2). NCBI lineage: Eukaryota > Viridiplantae > Streptophyta > Pinopsida > Pinales > Pinaceae > Picea > Picea sitchensis. The sequence goes on along the minus strand of SNQJ01S0003555.1, from coordinate 213,487 downwards.
TCATCTTGGAAAGAGTTGGAGGCATATCAACTTATACAGGGGATTTGTGGCATTTTTCCGAAGGAGGTCGATCGTTAGATTTGCAGGTACTAGGAGGGTTTCACACAACTGTGAAAGGAGACACCCCCATGGGTTGAGCATGGGTTGTCCCATGAGGCCTCGCTAGACGTCTAACAATCATCTCGTGAGGACCTATGTGAATCAAGGGTTGCAACAATTTGTCAGACCAGGATTGTGAGGGTTTTAGGAGAGATTGGAGGGTTGCTTGTAGAGTAGACATTACTAGAGAAAAGCAGTGTAGGGCTTGGATATTTTTGGATCAGTGGACATCATGGATTGACATCATTCCATTTTTTTTATATATTGTTTCTGTAGTAGATTTTGCAGTTGCCTAACAACCATTAGATTTTTGTTCTTAGGAATATTCTCCAACTATTATTACAGCCATTAGATATTGTTGTATTGCTAAGATTTTGGGAGTTTCCATCCATAATAAGATCTCATGGTTATCTTCTCTATTTTGTTTTGTAATGGATGCATGCAATATATTTTACAATATTCCTATTTGATAAAATTGTTTGTAAGAAGTTAGCAACACCATTAATACAATTTTTTGGCACATTCACATAAGAAGAAATAACAATTTCTAGAAAGAAAACATAATATTTCCACCCATCTTAGTTGGGGACATTATAGTGGTATCAAAGCTGGTGATTCTGTCATCATGTGATTGTATTGATTCCTAGGAAGAAAGGGCATGGAGGACTTGTTCAAAATTCACTTGAAAGAAAAGTAGAAGAAAACCAAACAGAGTCAAACCAAAGGGAAACATGGATGATAACTAGGATGTCACAAGAGACCCCATGCTCAGACTACTAAATGAGTTGAACAAGGGTCAGGAGGAGGTCAACTAGAGCCAGCCATCAGTCACTTAGAGACAATATGAGATGATTAGAACCTAGTAACAAAAACTTGAGGTACTTGTACAACTGGTAGGACAACAAAGGCAAGTGGGACAAAATGGAAGTCATGGAAGAACTCATGCAGAAGGTAGAAATACCCATATTCCGGCACAAAGTGTCCTACAAGAAGGAAATAGGAGGACTCCTAGGCCATTGTTTCCCCCAATCCTTGTGGAACAAACTACAAGAGAACAAATCCATCCAAAGTTGGTTGGGGAGGTATCTAACTACCAAAAAGAGTACCACTCACTAGCAGAAGAGATTCAAGCATAAATGTCTTACAATGACTACTGCAACCTCAAGATAAAGAACAGAACTAGGGGAGCATTGTACCATCAAAATTATGATCTTATGCACATGATAGGGAATATGACGGTCACCTCCTTTGACAGATCTGATCACTGCATAGCCTGAGCATGGGTACATAAGCTGGACACTTATTTTCATCTTAACTCAATGACAGAGGCAGATGAAATCAAGTTTTATACCCTACACTTAGATGGAGAGGCTGATGAGTGGTGGTACCATGGGATAATGACATTGGGGAATGCCAACATCACATCATATGAAGATTTCACTCAAAGGCTTATGGACAAGTTCGATAGGAAGGACACTAAGATCCACTTTAGGGAATTGGCACAACTTAAGCAAACAGGTACACTAGAGGGATACATCATAGAATTCCAAAGCATGGAAGTGATGGTGAATGATATTTCTGAGTAGAGGTTGGTGATGCAATTCATGGAGGGTCTAGATGAACCCTTGAGAGGTTGGGTGAAGGCCTTTAGGCATTCCACATTACAAGATTCCATCATGAAGACTCGGGATATGGAAGATACACCAACGAAGAAGGAACCAAGAAAACCATTTATTCCACAAAATGGTTAAGCAATGAAGCTTCCCTAGAAGACATGGACGAGGAAGGATAGGATGGATGAGGAGACTCAAAGAGAACTAAGGAGGAAGAATCTTTTATACAGTTACAAAGAACCTTAGGAGTTGGGTCACCGGTGAATGGGAAAGGGGAAGGCACATTACGTAGAAGTACTTTCTGATGAAGAGGACTATGATGAGGAAGAGACAAATCACATACAAGATAGTGGACAAAGTAGTGTCGATACACCACATCTAGATATGAAAAAGCAGGAACCATTGCAGGAAGGTACCAAAAGGGTGACCATTTCCACACTCTCAGGGGTCCCTAGATACAATACATTCAGGATTAGAGGTATCTTATAAGGGCAGAGAATCACAACATTGATCGATGGTGGGGCCACCCACAAATTCATCGATGCAACACTTGTCACAAGAAGACAAATCCCTACTGAAGAATTTGAGGGATTTAATGTGGTTATTGCAAATGCGTACAACATGACTTGTACTTAGAGGATCAAGGGATTGAAAGTCACATTGGGAAACTATACGTTGATCAATGACTTTTATGTGGTGTTTGGAGTACAGTGGTTATATTCCCTTGGAGATTTAAAAATGAATTATCATATTATGAGGATAGATTTCATAGATGAAGGAGGTCAGTAGGTGATTCTGAGAGGTATGTCATCAGGAGTGCCCAGGATCATTTCCAAAAAATGCATGGAGGCCATATTTAGGCATGGAGATGTGGCATGTGCAGTAAAATGTTTTATCACCCAGCAAAATCCATCCCAGGATCACCATAACTATCATGTGGACATACATGAGTTGCTTGGGAAACACGATAAGGTGTTTGGGCCACTACCCGTAGGGAAACCACCAGAAAGAGGGTTTGAGCATGTCATCAAGCTAGAAGAAGGGGAAAAACCAATGATTACCACACCCTATAGTAACTTGAAGAAATTCAAGGAAGAGATCGAGAAGGCCATAAAGGAGTTGTTGGAGATGGGACATATCACTCCTAGATCTAGTCCCTTCACTTCTTTAGTTGTATTGGTGAAGAAGAAGGATGGCACTATGCGGATGTGAATATACTATAGAGCATTGAACAAGAATACCATAAAAAATGGATACCCAATACCCATGATCAATGAGTTACTAGATGAACTACATGGGGTAGTGTACTTCTCAAAGGTTGATATGCAGTTAGGATACCATCAAATTCAAGTCAGAGAGGAGGATATTCACAAAACAGTATTCATGTGTCACTATGGGCACTATGATTTTTTGGTCATGCCCTTAGGGTTGAGTAACACACCAACTACCTTCCATTCATGTGTGAACCATATATTCAACAAAAAATTGAGGAAATTGTTACTAGTGTTGTTGTCCCTCGACCAAGTTTTGAGGAAATATTGGTCGGGTTTGACCACTTTTGGAATTCGATAGGATGGTCGAAGATGGAGCTCCCAGGCGGAGCTGAGATCGTGAGATATCACTTGTTTTGTGGGCTTTGTGGACCCAACATGGGATTCTTAGGGTTTTTGTAACAAGTTATGGGATGTCGTCCCATGGGTTTACCCATGATTAGGCATTTTTGTAAATGTATAAATAAGTAAGAATGTAGTAAGAGAAGTAGACATGTGATAGGCTAAGTGCAAGAGGCAAGTAGTTCTGAGTTTCTTTGTGCAACAGACATGTATGTAAGGCTCTCTGCTTAGTAGAGGAGTTGGCTCTGTGCCTTGACTTGATTTTGGGAAGGTGGATCTAGTGCGCAGATCACTTGTCTGTTGTGAAGCTTGGCTCTGTGGCTTAGTGCACAGGAGCAGATGAATGTAAGAGATTGAAGAATAATAAATAAGAAGTTGTTGGTGGACGTAGCCCCACACTGGGGTGAACCACGTATACCATGTGTTTATGGTTTTCTTTGTGCTATGATATTTATGTTGTAGATATGCTTAGTGCATTGATTATTATGAATGATATATAGATCTATGAATGTTTAGTTCTTTGTTTATGTTTAATATGTTAGATCTAATTTATGTTTATAAGTGCGAAGTGTATGTTTCCATTGTTACTACATCAATTTGTACTTAGGGTTTGATCTACGATGTGAATAAAGCTAATGAATTAATGTATGTTACAGACACTTGAGTCCTGTAACCCCCAATACTTTTGCCTCGGGTGATACTTCACTTGCTTCGTAGGTGTTTCCGAAAGGGTCGAGAGTTAGGGTTTTTTTGGTGCATTGTTGAAGGGTTGAACCCTGGGTCTGCCCCTATGCCAACAAATGGTTTTGTTACATGACAAACAGACTAGCGCGAATAAGAAGAAGAAAAGGAGGAAGTCCAAGACATAGAGACTGATGAGGAGGACAACACCTCGAAATAAATTAGACCTGGCTTTCCCACAGGAGGAGGAGGAGACACAGTAAATCAAGAATTAGGAGGGGAAGAAGGAGAAAATCAAGGAGAAGGCGAAGTTACACCACCGAAGGATCCCCCTACCAAGATAGAAGAACAAAATAAGAGGAAGGGTTCTCTGCATAAACCCCCGGCAAGAAAGAAGACACGTGCAAGTAAGCCCCAACTAGAGGCTACGCTCACAAAGGATGACATTAGTCTAGTCCACGGAGCGATGGAGGATGTGTCCAAGGACCTATTACAGAGATATAGCATGAAGAAAGAAGAGTTGTATGAAAGAGTTGGAAAGGAGCTGAAAGAGATACAACGAGCTATTCAAGTTAGCCGCGCAATCCTTACTGCGCCCTCATCGTTGGAGACTGTAGAGTTGGGGGATGAACCACCCCAACTTTGAATATTGGCATATGCAACAGAGGCTCGGCTTTAGCGAGTCCAAGAGGAGAAAGAGAAGGATACAAAATCCTTGAAAAAAGAAAAAGAAGAGATCTTGGAGGAACTGTGAGTTGCGCAGTACTGTGTAACTACATATGAGAATGAGAGAGATGAGTTCTGAGCAATGCTCAAGGGAGAAAAAGAAAAGATACAAAAGGAAAAGGACCAACTTCTCGCAGAGAATACTATAGTCAAGGAAGTGGTGAGAAAAGAACTTCACTCTGTGTCAGGCTTGACACATGAGGAACATGAATCAGTTGAGGTTCAAGTGACGAAGCTCACTAAGGCCATCCGAAAACTTCAAGCAAGGGTAACAGAGTTGTAGCTTCAAGCAGTACCCAACACTCCGTAGGAAGTGTGTGATTAGAGGGAGGAAGCTGATAAGAGCACAGTGGAAAGGATCAGAGTCCTCACCTCAAAATGCAAGAAGCTAAGCAACAAAAGTGCACAGACCTACAAACGCCTAACAGAAGACCCAAATCTTAGGAAGTTAGAAGCGCAGCTACAGGAGGTGCAACTATAGGCACTGACAGTTCAAGCACAAATTAAGTCACTCACCATGGTTGAGAGAATGAATATATTACAAGAACAATGCACAACCTAGTAGTAGATTACTACCATCCATGGCAGAGTCACGGAGGTCACAGAAAGGATACAACTAGTGCAGGAGGAAGCCTGCACGATGTTTGAAGATATCAAAGGACAAGGTTTGTAACTGGACCAAGTGGTTATGACATTCAAACAACGCCTGGAAGGGCCTGTTATAGAGCAATTAATCCAGGAATTTGCTGAGGAGGAAGCTGAGGCGAAGCGACAAGTCGAGGCAACTCGAGCTAAGCTCGAGGCCTTCAAAGCAATGTTGCCCAGATCTGAGTGACTCAGGACAAGTCACAGGTGAGTGTTGGGGGCCTGTTGGCCCTCAACCAATTTTTGAGGAAACATTGGTTGGGTTTGACCACTTTTGGGCTTCGACAAGTTGGTCAAAGATGGAGCACCCATGTGGAGTTGAGATCACGGGATCTCACTTGTTTTGTGGGCTTTGTGGACCCAACATGGGATTCTTATGGTTTTTGTAACAGGTTATGGGATGTCGGCCCATGGGTTTAGCCGTGATTAGGCCCTTTTTGTAAATGTATAAATAAGTAAGAATGTAATAAGCAAAGTAGACATGTGGTAGGATAAGTGAAAGAGGCAACTAGTTCTGAGTTTCTTTGTGCAACACACTGTGTATGTAAGGTTGTGTGCTTAGTAGAGGAGTTGGCTCTGTGACTTGACCTGATTTTGGGAAGGTGGATCTAGTGCGCAGTGTGTAGATCACCCATCCATTGCGAAGCTTGGATCTGTGCTTAATGCACATGAGCAGATGAATGTAAGAGATTGAAGACTAATAAAGAATAAGAAGTCATTGGTGGATGTAGCCCCATACTGGGGTGAACCACGTATATCATGTGTTGATGGTTTTATTTGTGCTATGATATTTATGTTGTATATTTTCTTAGTGCATTGATTATTATGAATGATAGATAGATCTATGAATGCTTAGTGTTATTTTCATGTTGAATATGTTAGATCTAATCTATGTTGCTAAGTACGAAGTGTATGTTGCCATTGTTACTATGTTGATCTATACGGGTTTGATCTGCGATGTGAATAAAGCTAATGAATGAATGTATGTTGTTCCTAAGTACTATGTGAAGTGTTATAATCACAGATCTGTACCCCATATTGGTTACAGACACTTGAGTCTTGTAACCCCCACTGCTTCTACCTCGGGTGAGACTTCACTGGATTCGCAGGTGTTGCCAAAAGGACTGGTAGTTAGGGTTTTGTTGGTGTGTTGTTGAAGCGTTGAACCCTAGGTCTACCCCTGTTCCAATAAGTGTTATTTGACGATATTCTGATTTATAGGAAGACATGGGAGGAACATCTGAAGAATGTGGACAAGATTCTCACTATTATGGAGGAACAATCAATTTTTTCCAAGGAGAAAAAAAGAGAATTTAGGTTTACAAAGATCCTCGATTTGGGGCATGTGATAGGGTTTGAGGGAGTAAAGGTGCATCAGGAGAATATCCAGACCATCTTAGATTGGCCCACTCCCAAATCACTCACATATTTGTAGGGATTCTTTGGGATATTAGTTATTATAAGCACTTTGTGAAAGGATTTTCACAATTAGTTGCTCCATTGACAGATGTCACCAAGAAGGGGGTGTTCTAATGGTCATAGGAAGCATAGTTAGCATTTGACAGAATGAATAAGGTGATGAGAAATTTTCTAGTATTAGTACTCCCAGATTTCATGCAGCCTTTTGTCCTAGAGTGTGACACATCCGATGAGAGGATAGGTGCAGTATTGATGCAAAACTAACATCTGATAGATTTCGAGAGCATAAAGATAAGGGTTTTGAGAAGATCTATTCAATCTATGATAAGGAGATGTTCGCTATCATGCATGCATTAGCCAATTTTAGACAATACTTGGTAGGAGGATGATTTGTGGTTAGGAATGACCACAAAAACTTGAGATATTTCTTGGAGAAGCGAGACCTAAATGAGAGGAAACATAAATGGGTGAGTAAGGTGCATGCATATGATTTTTACATTGAGTATGTAAAGGGGAAGAAGAACATATTTGTTGACACCTTATCCAGGATACATGCAGCCTTATACATGACAAAGATCTCAACATACTGGAAGTCCATTCTCTTGGTCAAATACTCCAAAATACCTTTTCTTGTGAGATGATGGAAGGCAATATTCAGGACAACATATACATGGTAGTGGATGACATCATCTACTACAAAGACATGATCTATCTTGTCCCTGATTCCACACTCAAGGATAATATTTTGAGGGAATCACATGATGCACCACTTGCAGGGCACCAAGGGTATCTGAAGACCTAAAAGTAGGTGAGGGAGAGATTCTCATGGAAGGGTATCAAGGAGGATGTACTTCGTCATGTGAGGGAGTGCATGACTTGCTAGCAGAACAAGTCAGAGTTTACACATCTTGTGGGACTTCTTCAACCATTACCGATTCCAGGAGAGAAGTGGGATAGCATTTCCATGTACTTCATCATGGGATTTCCAAAGGTGCAGGGTAGGGATTGTATCTATGTGGTAGTGGACATATTGACTAAATATGCACACTTGTTTTTCATTCCTTCATAGTACAACGCATATCAGGTAGCATATCTATTCTTCAGGGAGGTATTGAGACAACATGGTCTTCCAAGGAACATAGTCAGTGACCGAGATATTACGGTTCTCAGTGCATTTTGGCAGGAGTTTTTTAGGTTATCCAGGACAAAGTTGATACCTAGTACTAGCTATATCCCCCAGATAGAAGAGCAGATTGAGATAGTAAACAAATGGATCGAGGGGTACCCGAATAACTATTTGTCAAGGCAACAATAGGCATGAATAAAGTGGTTTCATCTTGGGGATAATTTCTACAACACCACTTATCACATGGCCATTGGGATGATCCCATTCAGGGCATTGTATGGCTACAATGCTCCATCTTTTGTGTCTTTGGTGTTTGGAGAGAGAAAATATCCCAAGGAAAAATACTGGATGCAATAAAGTTGGGACATCTTGAGGATCCTGAAAGAGAATTTTCAAGACACACAGAATCAATAGCAAATATATGTAGATAGGCACAGGGTAGAATGCATCTTTGATGTTGGGGACCTAGTCTTTCTCAGGTTGCAACAATACATACAATCATCACCGAAGAAGAGTGGTGCAGAGAAGTTGAATACTTGATTTTATGGATCCTACAGAGTGATCAGGAGAATCGTGGAGGTAGCATAGGAGTTGGAGCTACCAGAAGGTAGCCAGATCCACAACACCTTCCATGTATCCTAACTCAAGAAGGCATTGGGATAACAGGTCACTGATTTGGAAAATATTCCTCCACTAGATGAGGAAGGGCAGGTGGTTCTATCTCCTGAGAGGATTGTTGATGTCAGGGAATGGAGGCTAGGAGTAGATTCATTCTAGAATAATTAGTTTTATGGAGAGGATTGTCCATAGAAGATGCTACTTGGAAAGGAGAGCGGATCTTACAACACCTTGATCTGAAATTGCTCGAGGACAGGCAATCTTGGGAAGGGAGTATTGTAATGTCCCCTTCTAATTGATCATGAAGGAGGATGACTCAATAGCCTATACAACTCCCCTAGGCTATAGTCAACCAAGGAAAGGGAGTCAAGGAGGTTTATTTGGTGTCACTAGAATGATAAATCCTAAAGTGACATTAAATAAAATAAATAATTATTTTTAAATGAAATTGGAGGGAAAATAAAGTGAGGGTTTGATTTGGCCAAAAAGGGGAAATATCTAGAAGTTTTGGAGTAAGGATAAATATAGGGGTAACCCTTCTCTTTGGAATTATGTTTTGATCACTGGTTGATGTGCTCTTTGAGCCAAGTTTTCATTAGGGTTTGGAAAAATCCTTCCACTTCAGTTTAGTTTCGGTGGTGCCATATCCACCCTAAATAGAAAAAGAGGAGGATTCATCTGGAGTCCTCATTTGAGTTCAATGTGGTGTTTGTTTCATCCTAGAGAGATTTGGAGGCATATCGTCTTACACAGGGGATTTGCGGCATTTTTTGAAGGAGGTAGATCATTAGATCTGTAGGTGTTAGGAGGGTTTATCCCAACTGAGAAAGGAGACACCACCATAGGTTGAGCATGGGTTGTCCTGCGAGGCCCTGCTAGATGTCTAGTAGTCATCCCACAAGGACCTCTGCGAATTAGGGGTTGCAACAGTACGTTGGAACAAGATTATGAGGTTTTCGGGAGATATTGGAGGATCACTTTCCTAGTAGACATATTGGAGAAAAGAAACTTAGGGATTGGAGAGTCTTGGATCAGTGGACATCATAGATTGGCATCATTTTAGGTTTTCTTGTATTGTTTATGTAGTAAATTTTGTAGCTTCCTCGTAACCATTAGATTTTTGTTTTTAGGAGCATTATGTAGCTATTATTACAGCCATTAGATATCATTATATTGTTGAGATTTTGAGAGTTTCCATGCATAATAGGATGCCATGGTTATCTACTCTATTTTTTGTGTAATGGATGCATGCAATATATTTGACAATATCTTATGTGAGAAAATTGTTTGTAAGAAGTTAACAACACCATTAATACAAGTTTTTGGCACATTCACATAAGAAGAAATAACAATTTTGGGACAAAAAACATAATATTCCCATCTAGCCTAGTTGGGGACATTACAAGATCATATTTTCATCCCAGGTCTTTGGATGCTTATGATTGTAACCCCTCAAAAACCGAACCAAGGTCTTATTGTCTACTTATGTTTTCCCATCTGTCTGTGGATGGAATGTTGGAGACCTCTTCAACTTATTGTCTATCTTCTCCCACAATGTATTTCAAAATGCACTGATAAATCTGGTATCCATGTTTGAGATGATGCTCCTTGGTATCCCAAAGTGCACCCAAAATTATTCAAAGAACTTGTTTGTTTCTTTTTTATGTTGATGTTATTTTTACAAGGCATGTGAATAAACATATTGTTGGACCTATCAACTACCACAAATAAATAGTCATGTCCCTTCCGCATGGTCAGTAAACCTCCCACAAAATCCATGGAAATGTTTTCCCAAGGTCAAGTGGGTACATGTAAGAGATTGTATAGACCTTGCTTCCTATTATTGGGCTTGCTAGTACAACAAAGTATACATCCTCTAATATACAATTATACATATTCTTGAATTTTGGGCCAGCATGCATACCTCTGTAAGTTAGCAACTATATTCCCAACACAAAAATATCCTGCAACCTTGGAGGTGTGAGCCTCCCTGATAAGTTGCAGTCGTTCACATTTAGGGACACAAAGCTTGTTGACCTTGTAGAGTAAACCATTCTAGAAATGATATTCATCCTTTTTGTCACCTTATTCTATATGAATTTTCCCCTATAGTTGTTGAAACACCTCCTTGAAGTCCTCATATTTTTTGTATGCTTCTTTATATGGATCATGGGCAAAAGGATCCATGTGCATCAGAGTTACCAAAGATATAATAATGGATGTGGGTGGCCTTGAAAGCATGTATGCCAAATTGTTTGTGCTATCCTTCTTATACTTTATGACTAAATGAAAATGTTGTAAGAACCACATCCATTTGTAGTGTCTGGTTTGTTGTAACTTACTCTGGTCCTGCAAATACTGGAGTAGTTGGTGATCTGTATGGATGATGGTCTCCTTTCCCATTATATAATGCTTCCACTTTTTGATAGCTTGTACCAAGGCATAAAACTTCTTGTTGTAGGTAAAGTAGTTGAGAAATACCCCATGAAATACTTTAGAATGATAGAAGACATTCCTTCATCTTTGCATCAAGATTGTTCCCATGACATACCCACTTGCATCTGTCTCCACTTAGAAGGGCTTATGAAAAATTGGTAGTGAGAGAATTTGTGCTTGACTGATATTTCTTTTCAACTCAAAAAAATCCTTCTATTGGTTCTTCTCCCACTAGAAACTATTACCACTTGGTGTTATGGCATGGAGTGGTGTAGCTACTGTTGAAAATGAAGCTATGAACTTCTGCAAGTAATGTGCCTCCATAACAAAGCTCCTAAATTCTGTGAAAATTGTAGAAATTGGCCAATTCACGATGGCCTCCATCTTGGCGGGATCTATATTGAGCTCCCCTCCACCGATCACATACCCTAGATACACCAAAGATTGCTAAGAAAACTTACATTTCTTGAGATTGACCAACATTCGGGGTAGTTCTTCAAGGTCTTTAACACCTGCATAAGACATCATTCATCAGTCTCATAAATGTAGTTGGTGTGTTTCATAAACGGAATGGCATAACCAACCACTCATACAAACCTTTCCTTTCCTTGAAGGAAGTCTTCCAGGTATATTATTCTTTGATTCATACCTAGTGATATCCTAATTTCAAATCCATCTTAGTTTAGTACTTGGCATGCTACAACTTTTTCAATAGATCATTGATCTTGGGTGGAGGGTATCAATTCTTTATTGTAATCTTGTTCAATGCCCTGTAATTTATACACATTCTCCAAGTCCTATCCTTCTTGGGAAAAATTATGATGGGTGACCCACAAGGTGAGGTACCTGGTTGAATCACACCCTGTTCCAACAACTATTGCAACTTCTTCTTTACTTTGTTTGCTTGCAGAACATGTTGTCTATACAACCCAATATTCGACAAGGGGGAGTCTGGAAATAATTGGATTTCATGCTCCACTTCCCTCTTAAGTGGTAACCCTTTAGGCTCCTGGAACACTCCTCTATATTCCTGTAGAAACTCCTCCAAAAGATGTTTCTACTCTTTAGTACACCCTTCCAGAGATGTACTTACTTTAACGACTCTTCACCAAATTGATTTTCTCTTTGAAAAAGTAAAACATATTTCTAACTAGAGTTAATCAATTTCTTATCTTGATTGGCACTTACCAATGAGAGTTTCTATTTTCCTGTATGCACATTGATGATGAAGGATGTCCCATCTGTGATGAGGAAGTACTAATTAGATATCCACATATATACATGTAGTGGCTTCCAAACACTACTTCACATACATCCATTGGTACTACATCCAATTCTACTTCATCTATAAAATCAACACTTACAACAAATTTAATCTTGCATTGCTTTGTTACCTTGATCTATGCATCCTTGTTTACCCAAACCAATGGATGGGGGATAGGATGATCGTGAACCTCCAATCAAAGGTTTTTTATCAGATCTATTACTATGAGATTATCCTGTGAAATGGAGTCAAATAGATCTTCTATCTTGGCCTTCTTGACCTATATCTTAATGTGGAAGAGCTTGGTCATCTCCTTCTCTTCCTGGTGATGAAGGATACTCAAATTCACCTCCTTCTCCACATATGTGCAAAAAATATTTTCATCCACATTAGAGCTACTTTCAACCTGATTACTCAAATTTGTGTCTAGAAGGTTCTTTTCTTTTTCATCCTTCATGCGGTTCTTCAGGTTCAGCTCTAGATGTAGTTTCCAACATTTTTCCTTAGTGTGGCCATCAATGTTGCAATGATTGCAATGGATGCTAGGATACTTACACTGATGTGCATTGGTTTCCATATTCTTATATTTGACCCATTTCCACTTCTTCTTCCCATCCTTGGAAGCTTCCTGGTGCTCTTTATGCTTCGAACCACTCGATCGCCCTTTCTTTTGGCCTATGTTTTCTAGGTACTATGCATGTACACACGTGTCATCCATTTTCCTTGGCTTGAAGAGCATCACTTATTTTCGGAAATGACTATGTAGACCCCAAAAATACTTGAGGAACACATATGGGTTCTTGGGAGAGATACACAAAATGATGACCATCTTCCTAAAATCGATGGTGTACTCTTGTACACTATGCCCCTGCATTTTATTGAATTAATGTTAATGGATCCATTGGTCCTTTAGATACCCAATAGGATAGAACTGAGACTTAATGAGGGTTTGAAATACTCCCACTTAGTTATTGGTGTATCACCTTCCAGCCTAAGTGTCTTCATGTGACTTTCCCACTAGGTTAAGGTATGGCCCTCTAACTTCAATATAGCAAATAAAATCATTTTCTCTACATCTTTGTGGTGAACGCTAAAATAAAATTCTAGTTTCTCCAACCAATGATTCAATTTTAATGCATCAATATCACCTTTGTATGGCTTTATGTCCACTTTCATTCCATCTTGAATAGGGACATGAAGTGTTAACAACACTCAAACTCAACTGCTCTTTCTCAGGTTATTTCCATGACTCCTTTCCTTGGTCTCCTTGATCTCTCAATTTCCCCTCCAATCTAATCTCTAAGTTAGAGCCTCCAACATCTTCAAATGGTCTGATATTTCTTGCAAGAGCCGTCATGAGGAGGTTCATATTGCAACTGATTTTAGTGACTTGCACTTCCAACCTCTCAAATATCTCTTTTACTGGATCTCAAGGGTTGTTATGAATAGCCTCCTCCACTATGTTGATAGTTTGGTTGTCATTGATGCCAACCCTTCAAGAATCCCCGACGGTGTGGTTTTGGTACCCGAAGTTGACTGAGGAATTTGGACATGATGGACATATTAAATATAGGAAAGACACTCATAAATGGATATTACTTTTCATGCCATTTCCGGTGATATGTGGAATTCCACATAGTTCCTCATGGTCAGGGAGTTATGGACTTGAGAAGTTGTAAGCCCCAAAGAGTGGTCAAGAAGCCCCCTAGTTGGTTACAAGTCCTTAATGAAAGGGTAAATTTGTCGTCATAAGAAAACTCTAGAAGCACTAAATTAAGGAGAGGATTTACCTAGCACAAGTATAAATACACCTCAATGAGTCATTCACGAGAACATTGATACACTCTTTCATTGATTATCTATCTTGTGAACTAGTGATCTTTTTGCTAAGGTTGTGATGGTATTTTCTAAGGAAGGTCAAAGGTTAAAGTCTCAGAGTTGAAAAAAACATGAGTAACCCTAGTTTCTGAGGTATTTGTGGGTTACAGTTCAGAAGTGCATGGATATACAAAGGATATAGTGAAGAAAAGCGTGGATATTTGTGGGTAGTAGACGCGAAAGTCAAAGATATTCGCGGGTAGTAGAGGAGAAAGTTGTGGATCTGTGAAAGGCTTATGAAATATTGAGTAAATGTTGGTACCAAGTACCTAAAGTCTGAAGTAAGTTTACAGGTCAACATCTCAGAGTTTCAATTCAACTACAGAGGTATTGGTATGGTTGTATAATGTTTTTGATGGTTACTTTTGTCATGATATGGTGTATGCTTGAGGTATACTTGGTATGATGGTTTGGTATTTGGATATGGTATGTCTTGGTTTCTTAGCTGAGTGAGGAGCACTCTTATATCTGGTTCAATATATGACATGGTTGTTATAGTTCATGTTGTATGGTGGCATATGCATGAGGGACATGCATTAGTTATTTGAGATACTTCATTGATGATATGGTAGAGGTTTATGATATGGTATATGGTACATGTTGTATTCATGGTTGATCTTATGGCTTGTGATTGATGCATATTATAGTTCACATGTTGGTACATAGTGATGCATGGTACAGTACAGGAACATAGGTTGGATACAGTGACAGGTTGATGAGACATAGGCAATGACAGTGATAGTGACAGAGACAGTGACAATGAAAGTGGCAATGACAGTGACAGTAGTAGTGATTGTGGTAGTGATAGTTGTTCTACACTTATATTTCAAGGCGGTATGATGGGGCAAGGATAGGTGGTTTTAGCCACCTTTTGATTGGAGCCGTAGAACTCAAGGGGTTGTATCCTCCTTCTAGTTGGAGCCAAAGAATTCAAGGAGTTGTAGATTCCTTCATCTTGGAGCCTGAGAATAGGGGGTTGGATCCTCCTTCCAGTTGTATCTAGAGAATCAGGAAGTTGGTTCTTCCAATGAATGCACTTTTGATATATAATAAAAGCATTATGTGGTTTTCTCCCATTTGGGTTTCCACGTAATTTTTTGTGCACTATGTATCTATTGTGATGTGATATTGTTTATGATTATAATGTTGATGATGTATTGAATTCTAATGATGAACTGCTAAATATTGTTGAAAAATATATTGTGGTTAAAATTAATAAAATTTCTCATTACTGATTCACCCCCCCTCTCAATAATCCAAAAATTTGTATCAGAGTGGGTCCTTCAAGAAGCAATCTAACCACTAGAAGGAGATCATGGATTACGCTAAGATTGGGGTACCATAATTTGATGACAAGAACTATGCCTTCTTGAGTATAATAATGAAGACATATATACAGGCACAAAGTTTGGATGTTTGGCGATCAATAGTAGATGGATATAAATCACCAGCCACTCCCCTGACAAATAGAAATGGAAAGAAACTTGAAGAAAATTATTCAAGGTCTATAAACACTATTGAGAATGGTGTGAATCAATCAATACATACCAATATTATACACTATGAATCTGCAAAAGAAATGTGGGACAAACTGAAGACTATCTATGAAGGAGATGAGAAAGTTAAGGAAGCTAAACTTCATATTTTTAGAGCCAAGTTCGAACACTTGAAGATGAATGAAGATGAAAACATAGCCACCTACTATCTATGATTCGATGAAATAGTAAACAATATCAAAGGTTTGGGAGACGAGATAAATGAACATGTCATTGTTTCATTAAGATATCTACCAATGAGATTTGTCTCAAAAATTGCATCTCTAGAAGAAAGTGTGGAACTAGATACAATGACCATGGATGAGTTGCATGGGATACTCACAGCTTATGAGACGAGGATGGAGCAAGACAATCCAGTCATGAAGGAAGCAACATTCAAGTCATCTAAGAAGACAAAGAAGAAATACAAACAAAAGAAAAATTCAAACTGTAGTTGCAACAATGATTCAGAGGAAGATGAAGAGGTGGAAAACTTTGTAAGAAAGATGAAAAGATGAATCGACAAATACAAAGGTATGCTTCCATTGAAATGTTTTAACTGTGATAGTGTTAGTCATTTTGATAATAAATGTCCCTATAAGAATAAGGAAAATAATGAAGAATATGACTCTAAAAATAAAAAGAATATCCAAAAGGGTATAAGAAACAAAAATAATTTTTTCAAGAAAAGTCTTTGCACCAAGGAAGACAATTCATCAGATGAATATGAAGACAACAACAATGATACAAAAAGTGTACTTTTTATGGCAGTAGAAGACTCCAATGAATAAGTCTCTGAAGAAGAATGCGAAGAGGCAGAAGCCTATTACAGAGAAGAATTGATGTGTGTCATAGAAGCTATAAAGAGGGAAAAGAAGAAAAACAATTCACTCCGGGAAGAACTAAAGAAGAAAGAAGAATATCATAACTCCAACTCCAAAGAAGTCGAGCAGATGATCACAAAGATAAAAATCTAGGTAGAAGAAAACAAGAAAATTGAAGAATCACTCAAAGGACAGTTAGATGAAAAGGACAGGATCATTGAAGGGTTAGAAGAAGAGATAGTCATTCTAGGAAAAGACCTTTAGAAGAAGGACATGTAGCAAAACATCACAAGGATATTGGATAATATCATTAACAATCAAATACCTTACTATGACAAATATGGATTAGGATACAACTAGACGCAGACAGAGAAAGGTTCAATATCCAAAATGACAAAACATGAAACAAAACCAAGAAGCTATGCAGAAGCCATCATAGGTCCCTCTAAAAAAGAAGAAGACAAGAAGACTCAAGAAGAAGATTATAGAGGCACTCCACCACCTTGAATATTCAAAAGTCAGTATCAGGAGAAACCAACTATAAAAATACCTCAACAAGAAGAAGGATTTAGAAGAGAACAACCATTCATAAGATCATCCACTCCCAGGTATCAAACTATTTTTCTTGGTTCATGTTATTCATGTAATAATTTTGGGCACAAAGTTGTGAATTGTAGAGCCAATACCAAGAACATAAGAAACAATGAAGGCTATACAAGAAATATTTATCCTAGAAGATTGTCGGGCACGCAGTTTTGGGGATGGAAAAGTGAGAAGAGACAAAGTACAGGGAAAAGGCATAGGAAGGGAAAAGACATAAGAAGACAAAGAAGCTAAAGATATCAAGAATATCAAGAAAGAAGATAGAGGAAAGAGGAAAAGATGGGGGAAAAGAAAGAATAGTTAGCGCAAAGTCCAAGAAAACTAGTCAAGCATGAGTTGTATCCAACTCATAATGAGTTGTCATCAATCGAGCATGAGTTGTAGCCAACTCATTATGATTTTTCAAAAGGACCTGATCATAATGTATAAAATATGTAAAGGATTTGTGAGTTCAAGAGATTTGCGAGGTCGAGAGAGAAAGAGAGTTTCAGAGAGAAGAGGATTGTAAAGGAAATACAAATGTGAGGAATATTGTATGCTAAGAATCCATTGTAGTGAAGTGTGCAACCAAGACTCTCAAATATAATAAAAAAGACAATCTTTTGTGGATGTAGCCCCGAGTGGGGTGAACCATGGTAACCTTATGTAGAACTGTTCTTTTGGATATTAATTCATGTCTGTAATGTGAATGCATGTTTATCTTTAAAGTTGTTTGTATGTTTATCTTTAATGTTGATGATGATATAATAGTGCGTAGTGATTATGAGTGTATGTTTAACCACTAAATAGAGTAACCATGGAGATGTGTGCATATATAACTAAGTAACGAGTTCAACATAGCAAGGGTTTAGTGCGCAAGAGAATCATGTAGATATGACAAAGTGAATTTCCAATATCTCCCTCATCGTCGCAGAATCTTGGTTCTAGAAATTCCCATAAAGAGACCTCGTGCAAGGCTTTGCTTGCATGCAGGTGATGTTGAAACGACCAGTGTCTGTATGGTTTTTTTGGACTAAGTAACTTGAAACTAGGGTCTTTAACCTACCTGTGCACATGCCAACAAATGGTTATGTTGTCGGGACCTAGAATATGTAAGTGAGGGAATGTTTTGGAGACCAATGAGGAAGGAGATAACCGAATGTGTTATCACTCTGTAAATCTGTTCGGTTGATAAATAGACGACGAAGGTAACATTTTCAACCAACTTTGAGGACCGAAACTAGCCTTTCGAACCTGGAGAGGGATCTCTCAGGAGACTCTGTCTCTGCATGAGATTTGGCTTTAAACAAATGGCTAGATTTAACACCTTTGATCTAATGGGTTCTGGTTATATTGGCACAAGAAAATAAGACTTTGGGCTATGGAGTCGATTCGAGGAAACAAAAGAAACAAATGACTCGGTGACTGAAATTTGAGAGGATAAAGGCTAGGTGAGCAACAGTCTTCATTGAAAAATAGTAGTGTGTGGTGAGGAAAAATACAGGAAGTAACCCGAAGCAATGTTGCAGGTGAATTCAGAGTTAACTTTAGAAGGAAAAAGTTTTTGTCTAAATGATGCGAACAAGGGGCGCTGTGTAATGAATCCACAGGTTTGAAAATTCATTCTGAATTAGATAGAAAACGATATGAGTAAAGATAATAGGAAGAAGGTACGAGAAGAGGGAAAACAATACATCCAACTACTACAACTAGAATCTTTTCATCAAAATTACAGGACTTTTGCATTAAGTTTCGGTCGAACTCAAATTTCATAAAATAGCTACTATCTATACCAAATTTTCCAACCAACCTGGCTTATATTGAAAACATCAAATATATAAATGAGGGCACAACTTGGGATACTCTACTCTTCTAACTCCTATACCTACAAACTAGGGAACCAATTGTTCTGCGTTACAAAACTCTTTGCATGAATTTTCCCAAAAATAGACAAAAGGTACATCTGGCCACATCATGATCATTGTAATCCACCACGGGGATTCGGTTGTCGATTGGGTATCTGGGTGGACAAGTGTCTGTCAGAGTCCCATTGTCTATTGTAACAGCTTTGGTTTTCTGTCGCATGCTCATTTTTTGGGGAAGTGTGCGTGGCAAGTGGCTGTAGAAAACCATGGTCATTATCAAAATGGCACAATGTCTCCTTCAAAATTGTCAAGAATTTCCTTCTGTTTACGAATACAGGAAAGAAATAAGCTAATATTGTTTCTTCTGCTCACTGGCGAGAGCTGCGCGGGCTATCTCTTTGGCCTCTTCACCTTCTTTGGAGTGTTTGGCATACATTTCTTCTGACAGTTGTTGTGCTTCACACAATTGTACAATAATATCCTTCGCCTCGCAGATTTTTATTTCGAGCCACATCGTGTTCCCTTCGTGACCTTGTGTTGTTTATGCTTCTATATTCTTTGTCACCAGTTGTTGTCTCAACTCCCTGTTTTATTGCTATAGTTCGGCAATGGCTAGATTTGCTTGTTTCAACTGCTAAGATGTCTCTTGATCATCTGAAATAGTGGCGTCCATCCTCCTCTTTCTACTCCCACTTTCTCGACTGGTGCCTTCCACAGGTCCAGGAGGATGATGCACATAAGTAATTTTTTAGTGATCGGTCATGCATGCAGCTCATCTGAGATTTGAATTTCCTCAACTTCCTTGTTCTTCCTTGGTCTGCCCCTTCTCTGAGGTATAAGTTGTTGGGGAAATGGGGATTCTTCTATCCTTCCTTCCTACGGAACTCCTTCCACTCCAAGTTTTGAGAGTTTTGATGTCATCATCCCCGTGGGTGAAGGAAAAACCCCCTTTTTATCTTTGGGGACGCCCATTGCGAGTGGGAATGAATCCCAATAACTCTGAGGCTCGGTTCTGGTGATACTTCCACTATGTGTACCCTTCTTATTATTCTGAAAGGTCTCCATGGTGCGATCGGTATGTGTCTCACACACAGTATATCGGGTGGATGCCAAAAATGGAGAATTCGATCGATCTAGGACTACGAGAAAACTTACAGACACGGCCTGATTCATATTTCGCAAATAAAATGGGTGTAGAAACTCTGGGATTTATAACGAATCAAGATGGAAAAAATAATCATGCCAAAGAACACCGAATTCATGGCGACTAGATGTTGTGAATCGAACCACAGATCCTCCATAACACATCCCTGCGTGCAAGGTATAGGCGATAAGGTTTGTAGGGCATACGTGATGCAAACACCATGATTTTTCATTCCGTTGTCCCTCATGATGAACTGATAATAGCCATGACACTTTCCGAAACAAATTCCATTAACTGCTTGACTCAACCTAGGGCACGTAGAGAATAAATTTTGACAGGACCCGACTCTCTGGGAACAACATGCTCGTATTATTTACATATGTTTCAACTCTGACACCCCTTCCCATTTCCAAGGGCCAACCGACCACTTACTGACTTAGACCCTTTCATATTTACGTACCCGACTTCACATGTTTGGACGCATGGGTCACAACGTGACTAAAAATTGAATCTAAATGGAAAGAAAAAATTGTCGCGCTAACAGTTGGCTCCAACGGGGATACTATCCTCCCCACGAGGTAGAAAATAAAAGTAGACCAAGTGCCTGACCATTGGGCCTTATTTCGAATCTTTGGCACTATAATACAAAAACACAAACACAACCTAAACCTATAGACACAACTTCTAAAGGCTCAGCATAAACTTAGGGCCTTCACTTCGAGCTTCAATTTTCTGCTGACCTACTGACTCAGCGCAAAAAACAAAATGACTATTTACAATGAAAAATGACTTAAACAGATTTTATTTCGTCAAATAATGCCTGAGGAACCTACCGTTTATAGGCCCCCAACCAAGGCATTCTCTATTTAACCCTTCTAGGAAATAAGCATTGTTCCCACAATACATGTTGATTTTGAATGGACCTATCCAAAGGTGGTCGAACTTTTTGTGCTTCCCTTTATCTTTGTTCCTCACATCCCATCTCAGCACCAACTCCTCTATCTGAAAATCTTCCTTCTTAGAATGATTGTCAAAGGCTTTCTTCATATTCTCCTGATGGAGATGTGATCGATTATACATCTATTCCCTCGCCTTCTATGTGTGAATTAGTTGATTTATTCTCCTTTGTGCATCATCCAGCTCGACCTCTTGCTCCTACAACAACTTTCTGACGGGTGGCCCCAGCAAGGTAGGGAAGATTGCGTCTGCACCATAAATGATCTGAAAAGGCGACATCGAGATGGACTTCTTGGTGGTAACCAGATCTGACCACATCACATAGATAATATTTTTATGCCAAGCTTTCTTATTGTCTTGCAGGATTCTTTTGATGATCCTGGTTAGGCTCTTATTTGAGGATTCTGCTAACCTGTTTCCCTGTGAATAGTATGTCATGGAATGCCCCAGGGTTATATTGTAATCCTGACAAAACTTTTCCATCCTCTTGGACTTGAATGTGACCACATTGTCTATTATGATCTTAACAGGGCATCCAAATCCTAATGTTTGTCTCCAGAAATTGGATGATGACTGTGTCAGTAGCTTGCTTCGTGGGGATTGTCTCTATCCATTTTGTGAAGTAGTAAGTGGTCGTGAGTATCCACTTGTGCTGCGAATAGGATGGAGGGTTTATTTCCCCTATGAAATCCAGACCCCACTACATGAAAGGTGCTTCGATTGAGATCAAATTTAGTCGTAGGGGTTGTAACTTTCTTCTCCCATCGAAAATATGACATTCGTGTCAGTTGGAGACCTCTTTATACACGTCAGCAAAGATTGTAGGACAGTAGTAACCTTCCCTCATGATTTTATGCACAATGGTTTTCCAGTAGTGGTATCCTCTACAATCACCTTTGTGAAATTATTGTATGGCCTGCTTCGCATCATTTTCCAGTAAACAACTCAGCAATATTCCCCTAGGGTCTTTCCAGTAGAGTGATTTGTCCAGGATGCAGAACTTAACCACTTTAAGCTTTAAAAATCTAGCCTTAGTATTACTTACACCTGGAGGGGCCTAGAGATTCTCCAAAACATAGATGATGTCTGCATACCACGGTGAATCAATGAACTCTTGAGATACCTGCACAGTCATTTCTTCTTGAGGACATTCTGACAGATCAACAATGAAATTCATTCCCACATCATCGCAGTCTGACTACGCCATTAAATTTGCAAGGCCTTGAACCTTGATCAGTTTTGTAGGCTTGATCTCAAGATTGTATTCCATCATGGTCGCTATCCACTTGCCTCTTCTCCCTTCAGGGTCAAGTTGAGTCGGGATATCTTTTACCGAGTTGTTGGGCACATAAGCAATAACATGGGAGTGCAATATGTACTTCTTGAACTCTTTCAAAGATTTCACTAAGGCATATGCTTGTTTTCCCATAATTTCATACCTTAGTGGAGTGTCGTGCAACGTCTTCCTAAAATAGGCTATGGGTTTTTCGAAGTGTTGCTCGTCTTTCTACAACAACACACTGACAATAGTGTGTTCTGAGGAAAATGAAAATAGGATGAAATCTTTCATAAAGTATGGACTGGCTAGCACATGATATTTAGTCAGTGCCACCTTGATATCATCAAAATACTTATTGGCCTTTGGGTCCCACTTGATCTCGTTTCCCTTCATGAGCATGCAGTTTATGTGCTTTATGATTTCTACCAGGTTCGAGATGAATCTCCTCAAGAAGTTTACTTTTCTTAGGAAGGATTGCACTTCGTTTTACTGTGCAAAGTGTCGATCTTCGGGATTCCTTCAACCCTACTGGGGTCTATCTTAATTCCTTCCTTGGATATAATGTGTCCCAACAGCTTCCCTTATTCCACCCTGAAATGTGATTTCTTTGGATTTAACGATATGCCAAACTTCTTGCACTTCTGGAAACGTTTCTTCAGGTGCTTTAGGTGTTGCTTGTCGAAGGAAGAGTATATTGTGATGTCGTCCAGATAGATCACAATGAACTTGTCCTTTTCATCAAAAAAAGTGATATCCATTTCCCTTTGGAAGGTAGCTCCAGCGTTCATCAGGCCGAAGGGCATCTTGGTGTACATGAACGTTCCCGATGGAGTTGTGAAAGTTGTTTTTTCTCTGTCGTCTAGGTGGACCGTCATTTGATTATACCCCGAAAAGTCGTCTAACATGGACATCTTCTGGGACCCTACCACCTTTTGTAGGATATAGTCCATTTTAGGGAGAGGGTAGTGGTCCTCTAGGGACACTTTGTTGAAGTTTCGAAAGTCCACACATAGTCTTATCTCACCGCTCTTCTTTCTTACAGGTACTAAATTAGCTACCTATTTCGAGAATCTTAAAGAAATGATAATCTTAGCTTTGAACAGTTTCTTTACCTCCTTCTCAATCAATGACAATATTAAGGGATTGATCCGACGCAACTACTATTTGAACGACTTCTGATCTTCTTTGAGAGGGATGACATGCTAAATTACTTTGGTGTCATACACCTTCAAATTGTCATAGCTCCATGCGAAAATGTCGGGGAAATCCTTCATGAGATTGACATAGTCTTGTCTGACCTATGGACTGAGCATTTTTTATAATTTTATAATTTTTGGGTTCTCCTCAATCCCGATGTTGCAGTCCTCCATGTCCTCTTCACTTGCAGTGATATTGGGATTTTTACCCACATCATTTTCGTCAAACATATTTTCCAGTGGCACTAGCCCCTTAGGAATGATATTATTTTTCAGTTGAATTATGTCCCTTCCCATGATCTAGTTTTGGAAAGGGTCATCATTACTGCGTGCATCCACGCTCCCATATTCATCGCAACAACATTCCTCGTCAATGTTTGTATTAGTGAACTCATCACTCATCTGAAGAAATCTTTCTACTTGCTTGTCATCCTCAAACACCTGTCAGTATTTGATATTATTAGGCACTATCAACCTATGTTTGACTTCAATATCGTATTTTTTGTTTGGGAAGATGAGGCTTTTGAAAATCGAAGCTGAGGTGGCCAATGCATCGGTGATATGATTTTTCTCCCTTGGAATATCATATAGGTCATATTATTAAAATTCCTCGAGGAGGTCTAGTGCCAATTTCTTGTACACTCACAGCTTGGGGTGCTTTGTCTGATATATGCCTTTCACCTGGTTTATGACCAACTCAAATTCTCTGCGCATTGTTATCCTCTTTGCACCTAATTATTTCAACACCTTCAGGCCCATAATCAGTGCCTCATACTCAGCCATGTTGTTTGTGCAATCGAATGTGAGCTTGTATGAGTGCAAATTTGTGCTCATTTCAGGGGAACTTACCCACACGTCGGCCCTGACCCCTTCTTTGTTGACCGCACCGTCAAAACTCATGTTCCACATCCCATTTTCCACATGGTCTTTAGGATTGGTTCACTCTAATATTTCCCACACGGTTTCTTCGTCAGTTTTCATGATGGTTGTCGGCTCTTCCTCTTCAAAACTCAGGTCATTGTAGAATATGGAAGAACCAACTTCAGTTTCGATGGAGTATATGGGGTGGTTGTTTGGCTGCATCTTGTTGCTTACCATATATTTCAGCAACACTTCCCTATATAACCGTCTATCTTGTCCAAAGATAGGAATGATGGCGTATGACATGTCCATCTGCAAGGTCCCTTTTAACTTTGTACCCCATGATTTGGACACCAACATACCAAAATTAGGGGGTATGTCCACCACGAACACGTCCATAACCATGTTCTTCAAAGGAATTTGGGCCAATGACATGACCAAGTCCTTAATGAGACCTAAGCACTTGACTTTCCTCGAATGAAAAGAGAAAAAGTCCTTGTAGGGTCAAGTGATATCCAAACCTAGTTCATCCATGATCACCTTCAGCATGAGGTTGTGGGATGTGCCAGAGTCTAGCATGGCGTTATGCAGGGTCATGTCATGAACCTTCAGACTGATGTAGAATGGAGGTACGTCCTCAGTATTACTCGTCTCCTCAATGCGCAGACCAAACATAATAGTGGGGTGATCATATTGAACATTCAAAGTATCAGGGGTACCTCCCATTTTCAACATTTTAATAATTTGTTCACGATACTCACCCTTTCTGATAAGCTCGTTAAATGGGACATAGATTTTGATTTTATCTATTTCATGCTCAAAATTAAAAGGGGGATAGACTTTCTCTACCTCCTTTCCACCCGCTTCTCGACTTACTTTTGGAGTTTTCTTTGGGGCCTCCTCCTTTGACTTTGCCTTCTTCGTCGCATCCTTGGTCATGATGTTCGACCTCGGTTAGCTAATGGAAGGGGTGTCTGTCAAACTTTTCCTCACGGGATTATTCTGCTAAGGCTCGATGGGAACTTCCTTGCTCTTGAGATTATATTTCTTCTGAAACTACATGATGGCATTCTGATAACCTTTTTTGAACTCTTCCATCTCACAGGACAACGCGTCATCCATTTCCCGAATCCATGCATCGTCTATCTCCAACATAACATCGTTGTTTCTGCTCATGTACCGATCATGTTCCCTCTTTGTCAAAAAAAATGAATAGGTTCTTGTCATCATAACAATTCACTTGGTATTCAAACATCTGATCAAAGTGTTCATCTGCGTAGTTGTTTTGGAACAGAGGCCTTGTCTGCTGGTCACCTTGGTCTCTCTACTCCCTTTGTTCTCTCTGTCTGATATGAGGAACTTGACCCCTCCCGAGGTTCTGATTTATGTGATGGGAGTCATTCTGTTCTCAAGAAACAGGTTTGTTTCCCATGGACATTCTCTCCATCAACTTCTCCATTGTTTTCATCATCAAATCTAAATCGTCGTTCAAGGACCGAGATGTCGATGGTTGTGCATATCCTTGGGGTTTCTTATCACCTCTGTTGAATCTCTGTTTGATCTTCCCAGATGCCATCATGTTTACTTTGACTTTGATAGCGTTTCTCATTATTGCATCTAGATTTACCAATCCTCTCTCTCTCAACATCAAGGAGAAATCATTCTCGAAGGAGTCGGTGTACCGCAATTGCGTAGCCCCCAGGGGGGCTTGATTTCTGCAGGAATCAAGCTATACACCTTCATGAAACAGGATGATAATTCTTGCACTGTCTCGTCCTGCACCTTCTTCATATTATTGTACTGTGTTAACAACTGCAAAGGGTTTTTCTTGTCTCCCCATTTATTAATGAAAGACGTCTCAAACGCGGCAAAGTCCTGAATGCTTGCGGGCGAGAGGGATTTGAACCATTTCCTCACCTCCCCCAAAAGCATCTGTGTGAATAACCTCATTTTCATGTCTGCATAGTACACCTCATCTAGGTCGACGAAGACATTTAACCAATCCAAATGTTTTTGGGATGAAACGTTCCCTTCAACGTCGTAGAGCTTAATCCTCTAACTGTAATTTTGGGGCAAATCATGCAGTTGGGTGGGAAAAATGAGGGGGGGGGAATCTTGCGGCCATGGATCTAGGAGGGATTGGGGCTTGAGAGATATTATTAGATATCAGGGCTTGGAATCTCTTATGGTTGAAAACTATTTCGTCCAAGCTGGTTTCTGACTTAGACCTGAACAGGGTTTGCTCAAAAAATTTGTCAAACTCAAGGTCGTTAATGCTTTGCGTGTCATCTTTAGGTAAGGACAGGATTTTGTCCAGGAAATCGAACGGGTCCGACACTTTCTCTCTAGTCTTGCAAAAAATCTTCTCGGGGTCATACACAGGCTCTGTAGGATTTGGGTCAGGATTTTCTTTGGTATAGATCATCTTCAAAGCCAGGGTTCCTGAACTGCGCTACTTGGAGCTACTAGTCTTTTTGACTAGAGTCTCCAAGGTAGAGGTTTCAGCTGGTGTAGATGTTTGTCCCTTTGTTACCCTCAGGGGTCAAAATACAATGTTAGTCATTCTCACAGGGAAAATCTATTCAATTTCATCCCCGACAACGACGTCGGAATGTTTGCACTCTGTAAATCTGTTCGGTCGATAAACATATGACAAAGGTAACTTTTTCAACCAACTTTGAAACCCGAAACTAGCCTTTCATACCTAGAGAGGGCTCTCTCGGAAGACTTTATCTCTATGTTGGATATGGATTTAAAGTAGTGGCTAGATTTAACACCTTTGATTTAATGGGTTTCGGTTATATTGGCGCAAGAAAATAAGACTTTGGGATATGGATCCGATTCGAGGAATCAATGGAAGCAAATGACTAGGTGACTGAACTTTGAGAGGATAAAGGCTAGGAGAGAAACAATCTCTAGTGAAAAATAGTAATGTGTGGCGAGGAAAAATACAGGAAGTAACTCGAAGCATCGTTGCAGGTGAATTCAGAGTTAACTTTAGAAGGAAAATGTTTTTGTCTAAATGGAGCGAACAAGGGGCGTTGCGCAGCGAATCCATAGGTTCAAAAATTCATTCTGAATTAGACATAAAAATATATGAGTAAAGATAACAGGAAGCACACATGTGAAGATGGAAAGCAATACATCCAACTGATACAACTAGAATCTTTTCATCAAAATTACAGGACTTTTGCATTAAGTTTTGGTCGAACTCAAATTTTATACAATAGCTACTGTCTATACCAATTTTTCCAACGAACCTAGATTACATTGAAAAGATCAAATATATAAACGAGGGTGCCTCTTGGGCTACCCTACTCTTCTAACTACTATCCCTACAAACTAGGGAACCCACTGTTTTGCATTACAAAACTCTTCGCATGAATTTTTCCAAAAATAGACAAAAGGTACATCTGGCCACATCATGATCATTATAATCCACCACGGGGATTCAGTTGTCGATCGGGTATATGATTGGATGAGTGTCTGTCAGATTCCTATTGTCTACTATAACGGATTTGGTTATCTGTTGCGTGCTCATTTGTTGGGGGAAGTGTGCGCGACAAGTGGTTGTAGACAGTCACAACCATTATTAAAATGGCGCAATGTCTCCTTCAAAATTATCAATATTTTCCTTTTGTTTGCGAATAAAGGAACGAACTCGGCTAATATTGTTTCTTATGCTCACTGGCGAGAGCTTCACGAGCTATATCTTCGGCCGCTTCACCTTCTCTGGAGTGTTTGGCATACCTTTCCTCTAGCAATCGTTGTGCTTCACGCAACTGTACAATCATATCCTACACCTCACAGAGCTATCTTTTGAGCCACGTCGCATTCCCTTCACGACCTCGTCTTGTTGATGCTTCCATAATATTTGTCTCCAACTGTTGTCTCAGCTCCCTGTTTTCTTGGTATAGTTTGACAATGGCTAGCTTCATTTGTTTCAACTGTTGAGTTGTCTCTTGATAATTTGAACCCATGGCATCCATCCTCCTTGTTATATTCCCACTTTTTTGATTGGTGCCTTCCACAGGCTCCAGGAGGACGACACACATAAGTAATTGTTCAATGTTCGGTCATGCGCGAGGCTCATCTGAGATTCGAATTTCCTCAGCTTATTTGTTCTTCCTTGGTCTGCCCCTTCTCTGAGGTATATGTTGTTAGGGAAATGGGGCTTCTGCTATCCTTCCTTCCTTCACAACTCTTTCCACTCCAAGTTTTGCATGGTTTGATGTCATCGTCCTCGTGGGTGAAGTAAAAACCCCCTTTTTATCTTTGGGGATGCTCGTTGCAAGTGGGAATGAATCCCAGTCACTCTAAGTCTCGGGTTTGGCGATCCCACCACTATGTGTACCCTTCTTATTGTTCTGATAGGTCACCATGGAGAAATCAGTATGTGTCTTATGCATAGTATATTGGGCGAATGCCCAAAATGGAGAATTCGATCAATCTGGGACTACAAGAAAAATTATAGAGACAACCTAAATCTGATTTTGCGAATAAAATGGGTTTAGAAACTCTGGGATTTATAACGGATCAGACGGAAGAAAGAATCATGCCAAAGAACACTGAATTCATGGCGACTAGATGTTGCGAATCAAACCACAGAGCCTCCATAACACATCCATGTGTGCAAGGTATAGACGATAAGGTTTGCAGGTCATACGTGATGCAAACGCCACGATTTTTCATTTCTCCGACCCTCATGATGAATTGATAATAGCCACAACACTTTCCAAAATGACTTCCATTAACTTCTTGACTCGACCTGGGGCATGTAGAGACTAACTTTTGACAGGACTTGACTCTCTGGGAATGACATGCCCACACTATTTACATATGTTTCGAATCTGACACCCCTTCGCGTTTCCAAGGGCCAAATGACCACTTACTGACTTAGACCCTTTCATATTTACGTACCTAAATTCACATGTTTGGATGTATGGGTTGTTATCGCTCCAAGAAACCCTTTGTGGTTGCAGACCAAAGGTGCTTGGTAACTTAAGAAATAATTACTTTTCAGTAGGTGGATCAATGGGATACCAAGAAAGCACAATGAAGAGATTTACTTATCAGAATATCTTAATGAACCAACGCTTTTAGAAACTGTCAATCAGATGCAATATAACAAGAAAGGTATGAGGAATACTATTCAGATAACCAAATACATGTGGAATGCAGGGTCAGATAACCAAGTACAT
>SNQJ01S0003555.1:117781-164587 GCA_010110895.2 Picea sitchensis | reverse complement strand
CCACAAGAGAAGCAACAATTGTACCAAGGAAGACTCGCAACAGAGCTCCAACAGTCGAACCAGAGATTGAGGAAACCTTTGTCTCATCTTCATCAGATTCGATCTTTCCTCATGAATACATACTGCCTAGAAAGGATGATGCCCCACCGATCACACTGTAGAAGAATCTAGAATATATGTTGGTGACCCCAGACATTCCAGAGGAAGTCATCATTGACAAAGACATGTTGGGGAAGGTACCCCAGTTGAAATATGCAGACCATGAAATTACTGATGTGGAAAAGTTCCTTGAAATTGTGCCCCATGAATACCTGGAACTCAATGTAGACCCACTTACAAAGTAGAGCATACTAGTTACCAAGGTTTGGGCCATAGGATTGGAGCAAGCAAGCCTCCTCAACCTATTCGATATCCCACACTTCAGATGCAAAAATGAAGTCAATGAATGCGTTAAACTCCTATTGTCTTGTGTTCATGGGGGTACATGCGGTTGGATAGGCCAATCTCTATTGACACAGAATTAATATCCATAATCATTGGGCTTCCAACCCAGGAGGAAGACCCTACTTTGTTATTTGTAGATAAAAAGACAGAAAGAGCACAATCATAGGTTATGCGAACAAAGTTTTTTCACAGTTAGAGGGGTGTGCGGCTTGGATGTGCCAACTATATGTTATCCAACCATTCAAATAGCCACACAGATGTTAGCATGTGATTTGTTAAGGAAGTGCAGGAAGGACCAAGTACCATCATGGGTAATAGCTATGGTAGAAAAATGTGTAGAAGGAACTTCAATGAGTTGGGCACCATTCCTATTGGACTGCGTAGAAGCCCAAGATAAGGGAATGGAGTTTCACTACCCCTATCTCCTAATTTTTATTACCTTCACATCATGGGGAGAGCTAGAGGACACACAATTACTAGAGCTGAGAGGAATCACTGTGTAGTGGAAAAGTACTAAAATTTTTGGTTTTCAACAAACAAGAGGAGACAAATGGACAACAACATCCAATTATTTCTCTATGATGAAACAATTTGACATAGTATATGAAACACACCACACATGTCACCACATTTGGTGGAGGCATATGGACCATTCACAATTTTTTTCACAAGCATGCATCATATGTACATCAAAGCCAGGAAGGATCCAAGGGAGGAGTGGGTCCAAACAAAATACAAGATAATAGAACAATACATTTAGCTAGTCATGTACGATTGGGAACCAGACTGGAAGGTCCCAACAAAAGGGGATACAATACTGCAACATGGGAACACCAAGGTGGAACAACGCACAAATGTAAATATGAACCCTCCAAAAAATGGGGTAAAGGACACCAATCAAGGAAATGGCACAAAGAACACACCTGAAACAGAACCAACAAACCAACCTCCACAACCCCCACCTAAGACAGGGAGGAAACGATAGGACCAAAGCACAGGTTCATTTGCGCAGAAGATGAAAAAGGCCCAAAAGATACCAGTCTTCTACACGCTAACAAAGGATGACATGGAAATAAGTGGTTACCGACTAAGGGATGTCGAAGAGGAATTTCTCGAAGAGACCACAAATAAACATGAAGAACAACAAATGAAGGTGTAGGACCAAGGATCTTGCACATGACAATAAGGCATAAAAGAGGAAGCATGGACTGCGATAGTAGCATTACTAACAACAAAGTGCAAAGTGATCAAGATCCTAGTAGAGACAGTTGCATTACCCAACCCTTAAGTATAGGAGAAGCTACAAGGACTAAGTCACATGGATGTAGTCGTGTTATAGATGTTGATAGAAGTATTATAGCATTTGCACACATGGATCACACAGGAACTACATCTTCGAGAAGATACCACAAATAGTGAACTGGATAAAGAAAAAGTTGAGAAGACGAAACTACAGAAGCAATGTACCACTACAATACAAGAAAAGTTCATAGTATAACAACACGTGGAACTCGTAGTAAAAGAGAAGAGTGAGGCTGAAGGAAAGGTAGAGAAAGCCTTTAAATAGAAGAGTGAGGTAGAATTTAGGGCTGAGAAAGCCTTGAAAGAGAAAAGGTGAGGCAGAAGCAAAGATCAGCAGAGCTTTGAAGGAAAAGGACGAAGTCAAATGATTGGCAGAGAAAATTAAAGTGATGGTCTAGAACCTATGCAAAGAATTCTCGGAAGTACCATTGATAGTAGAGGCCACAATATAAGAGTAGGTAAGATAAGCACAGTCATCAAGGGACTCTGGAACAAGATCATTGAGTTGGAATTGTGCACACTTCCAGGGACACCACTAGAAGAAAGAGAACAAAGGGAAAGGACAACTCATACATCGATGGAAAAGATCAAAAGCTTGGAACATGAATGCATAAATATGTACAACGAAGGCACACACATATGGAAATATATTACCAACAACCCAAAGTTTCAAGAATTGGAAGAGAAAATAAGGACTACACATGAACAAGTGCATCAGGCCAATGAGCGCGTAAATACTCTACCACCAACAGAAAGAATGACAACAATCCTGGCTAACAGGAAAGTGTACAGTAAAGTGGAACAGATAAAGGAAGAACATAGGAAAATCACACAGATATTACAACCACTACAAGATGAGGCCCTCGGGGTACTAGAAGGACTAGTTGTTGTGCAAAGCACTATGACACTAGCAGTGTAAGACATCGAGGCCAAACTTACTAGTTTGACAACATAGACGATGAAGGAAATATTGAATAGGGAAGAAAAACTAACAACAACAGTACAAACAATGAAGGACACCCTCTAGAAATTTATTGAGCCATGGAGGAGTGCAACACAACAGGCCTAAGTGGCTTGGGACGAGCCACAATGGAGTGTTGGGGGCCTATTGGGAAAGTTGTTTTGGGGATGGAATAGTGAGAAGAGACGAAGTACAAGGAAAAGGTGCGGGAAGGGAGAAGACAAAAGAAGACGAAGAAGCTAAAGAAGATCAAGAATATCAAGACAAAAGAGAGAGGAGAGAGGAGAAGACAAGGGACAAGAAAGAACAACTAGCGCAAAATCCAAGAAAACCAGCTGAGCATGAGTTGTATCCATCTCATAATGAGTTGTCTCCAGCTAAGAATGAGTTGTAGCCAACTCATTATGAGTTTTCAAAAGGTACTGATCATAATGTATAAAATGTGTAAAGGATCCGCGAGTTCAAGAGATTCACGAGGTCGAGAGAGAAAGAGAGTTTCAGAGAGAAGATCATTGTAGAGAAAATACAGATGTGAGGAATATTGTATGTTAAGAATCCATTGTAGCACAACGTGCAACCAAGACTCTCAAATATAATAAATAATCCAATCTTTTGTGGATGTATATCGAAGTGGGGTGAACCACAATAACCCAGTATAGAACTGTTCTTTTGGATATTAATTCATGTCTGTAATGTGAATGCATGGTTATCTTTAAAGTTGTTTGTATGTTTATCTTTAATGTTGATGATGATATAGTAGTGTGCATTAACTATGATTATAAATTTAACCACTAAATTGTGTAACTATGGCGATATGTGCATATATAACTAAGTAACGAGTTTAGGGTAGCAAGGGTTTAGTGCATGAGAGGATCTTGTAGATATGATAGAGTGGATTTCCAATCTTTGCCTCATCACTGCAGTTCTTGGTTCCTGCAGTTCCCATAAAGATACCTCAGGTGAGACTTCGTCTGCATGTAGGTGATGTTGAAAGGCCCAATATCTGTAGGGTTTTGTTGGACTAAGTAAATTGAACCTAGGGTCTTGAACCTACCCATGCGCGCACCAACAAAGATCTCATGAAGCATAGAATAGAAGCTACAATAGATTTGGATCATTGAGTGATGAGGTAGAATGCTACAAGTGAAACAACTTTGGACATATGGATAAATATTGTAGACTCATTATTCCTCCAAGGAAACCATTGTAGAACATAAATAGTCATAAGTAGGAACCACAAAGGATATGGACAAGAAAGCAGGATCAATTCAACATTGAAGAATGCAACCTTGCTCTACAATATCAACATAAGAAACGTGGATGGTATGTTGACAGTGAATTCTCAAAGTATATGATAGGTGATAAAGATGAGTTTCTGACATTGAATAAGGAAAGAGATGGATCGGTTTCATTTGGGAAAGACAACTTAGTAGAAATTATTGGAAAAGGTTCAGTGAAGCTTGGAAGTAAGGATGCCATGGAAAAAAATGTTAACTAGTCGAAGACATGAAACAAAATCTACTAACTGTAATTAAAATGTGTGATCAAGGACACAAAATTGTGTTTTACTCAAAGAAGTGTGAGATAAGGAAAGCCTAATCAGACAAGTTGGTGGCTATAGTTGTAAGAACTCCAAGCAACATATATGTTCTAAATGAAATCAGAAAGGAAAGATGTTGCTTAGGAAAGGAAGATGAAAGTTGGCTCTGGCACAAAAGAATGGGTCACATAAATTTTGATAATCTTGTCAAAGTCAGAAAAATGGAAGTATTAAGAGAAATGTCCGATATCTCAAAGCCAACAACTATTCTATGCAAGCATTTTCTACAAGGAAAACAAACCAAGACCAAGTTCAAATCAAAGGAGTATTCCACAAAAAAACCACTGGAGATTGTATAAATTGATCTAGTTGGACTGATGAGAATGAAGGGATTGAAAGGTGAACAATACTTCATGCTACTGGTTGATGACTACACAAGAATGATTGTAGTTTTCTTTCTCAAGAAGAAGAGGCATTTGAAAACTTCAATACATACAAAGAGATGGTTGAAACTGAGACATAGTTGAAAATATAGTTCTTAAGATTAGACAATGAAGGAGAATTTACATAAAATGAATTCATGGAATTCTACAATGAGCATGGGATAAAGAGGCAATTCTCAACAGCCATGACACCTCAACAAAATGGATTTGTCGAAAGGAAGAACAGAACAATACATGAAATTTACAGAACCATGTTAATGGATTCCAAGTTGACATATGTCTTTTGGGTACAAGTAGTGCATACAATAGTTCACATTAAGAACAGTTCACATATGTCTTTTGGATGCTCATAAATAATAGTGATAAGACTCCATATGAGCTATGGAAAGGAATACCAGCAAATGTGAAACACTTCAAAGTATTCAGAATAAAATGCTACATCAAAAGAGAAGATGCTACAATTGGAAACTTTGATTCTCGAGTTGATAAAGGCATACTGGTTGGGTACTCAAGCAAAAAGAAAGCATACAAATGCTTCAATATAAGACTCAAAAGAATAGTAGAAAGCATCAATGTGACGATTGATGAGACATATGGACGAAAGAAAAAAGAAAGAAGCAAATATTCAATAGAATGGGATCACAAAGAGGATTTGAAACAAGAAGAAGTAGATGAAGAAGAAGAGCAGCCAAAAGAAGAGAAAGAACAATAGGATATTTAGGTACCTCCAAAGACACCTAGAGGATGAGTGTGCAGAAAAATCATCCACTAAAACAGGTAATTGGAAATAAAGATACAAGAATTGAAACCAGAAGAATAATTCATCCACCAGAACAACATCATCTAGAACTACTATCTACTATTGAGTCAAGCAGTTTTGAAGAAGCCAGCAAGGTTGAACACTGGATCAAAGCTATGGCTAAAGAATTAGATCATATAGAGAATAATGACACATGGGAACTGGTTCCAATGCCAAATAATAAGAATGTCATTGGTACAAAGTGGGTCTTCAGAAACAAGTTGAACGAGGATGGACAAGTTACTAGGAACAAAGCAATATTGGTATGCAAAGGATACTCTCCAGTTGAAGGTATAGTCTTTGAAGAAACTTTTTCCCCAGCGGTCAGGATGGAATCAATCAGATTGATTTTAGCCTATTCTTGTTCAAAGAGAATCAAGGTCTATAAGATGGATGTAAAGTCAACCTTTCTAAATGGAGAATTAGAAGAAGAAGTCTACATCGAAAAACCTAAAGGGTTCATGTTATTAGAAAAGGAAGATTACGTTAGCAAGTTAAAGAAAGAGTTATATGGACTCAAGCAGGCCTCTAGAGCATGGTATTCAAGACTGGACATATACTTACAACAACAAGGGTTCAAGAAAGGAAATGCAGACAAAAATATCTACATAAAGGTAAATCAAGATAGTATCATGATAATTGAAGTTTATGTTGATGATATTATCTTCAGAAGTGATGATGACAGGATGATTCATAAATTTTCCAAAGACATGCAGAATGAATTCAATATTTATTTGCTTGGAGAGTTGTATTTCTTTTTGGGTCTCTAGATATGTCAGAGAAACAAAGGTATCTTTATCTCTCATACAAGTATATCAGAGAAATGTTGAAGAAGTTTGGAATGAAATATTGCAAACCAGTCAGTACTCCCATGCAGACCAGTTGTAAGTTAAGTAAGGATGATTATTCTAAGGATGCAGATCAAATATAGTACAAATTGATGATTGGAAACTTACTCTATGTAACAACCTCTAGACCGGATGTGATGCAGGAATTTTGACAAGTTTCAAGGTTTCAAGCATCCCCAAAGGAATCACATGTTATGGTAGTAAAAATGATATTTAGATACCTCAAAGGTACTGGAGAGTTTGGATTATGGTATCCAAAAGGGAAGGATCTATCTCTTGTCGCCTACATAGATGTAGATTGGGAAGGTTGCATTGATGATAGAATAAGTACAAGTGAAGTAGCTTTCTACTTGGGTGAGTATCTCGTATAATGGTTCAGAAAGAAACAATCATCAATATATTTGTCTATAGCAGAAGCAGAATACATTGCAGCAGTGACGTGTTGTACTCAGGTTATTTGGATGAAGCAGACCCTAACAGATATACAAGTAAAGTGTGATGAGTCCATTTCAATACCTTGTGACAACACCAGCGCCATCAGTATATCCAAGAATCTAGTGATGCATTCTAAGACGAAGAACATTCCGATCAAGTATAACTTTCTATAGGAACAGGCTATAGAGAAGAACATCAAGCTAGACTATGTCAGGAAAAAAGAAAAGATTGAAGATATCTTCACCAAACCGCTTGCAAGGGAAACTTTTGAGTATATGTGACAGAATATTGGAATAGTTTCTACCCCACAGTGATTCACACGACATCAAGATCAAAAGAGAGAAACATAAATCTTGAAGAACTTCAAGTAAATAACCTTTTGAATGTGTTTCATATACATCAGAGAGTTACACGAGGAAGCACCATGAAGAGAAAGGTCAATAGAGACAGTAGAGGCCTATAGACAGGGGGAGCAACCCCAAGAGGATGATTACCCTTTTCCATTGATGTCAAAGGGGGAGAGATAGAGCAAGGCATGGTTACACAGAGAGATAAGAATGCATACATGGGGAGTGATGGTCACAGGAGGAGCATGGGCATAAGTATTATCATACTTAAGTGTTTCCATCAATTCCAAAGGGGGAGATTGTTGATAGTTTGGTTTTCATTGATTTCAACCCTTCAAGAATCCTCAATAATGTGGTTTTGGTACCCGAAGTTGAATGAGGATTTGGACATGACAAATAGATTAAATACAAGAAATACACTCATAAATGGATAGTACTTGTCAAGTCATTTCTGGTGATATGTGGAATGCCACGTAGTTCCTCACGATTAGGGAGATATGGCCTTGAGAAGTTGTAAGCCCCAAAGAGTGGTCAAGAAGCCCCTAGTTGGTTACATGTCCTTAGTGAAAGGGTAAAGTTGTCGTAACAAGAAAAATATAGAATCCATAAATTAAGGAGAGGAGTTACCTAACACAAGTATAAATACACCTCAAGGAGTCATTCACAAGAACACTCATACACTCTTTCATTGATTATATATCTTGTGAACTAGTGATATTTTTTCTAAGGTTGTGACGGTATTTTCCGACGAAGTTCAAAGGTGAAAGTCTTGGAGTTGCAACAAACATGAGTAACCCTAGTTTCTCAGGTATTTGCATGTTATAGGTCAGAAGGGTGTGGATTTACGCAGGCTACAATGAAGAAATGTGTGGATATTTGTTGGTAGTTGAGGAGAAAGTTGTGGATCTTTGAAAATCTCGTGAAAGATTGATTAAATGTTGATACCAGGTTCCTAAATTCTGAAGGAAGTTTACAGGTTAGCAACATCTCAGAGTTTCAGGTTAGCTACAAAGGTATTGGTATGGTTGTATAATTTTTTTGATGGTTACTTTTGTCATGATATGGTGTATGCTTGAGGCATACTTGGTATGGTTGGTTTGGTATTTGGATATGGTATATCTTGGTTTATTGGATGAGTGAGGAGCACTCTTATATCCGGTTCAATACATGCCATGGTTGTTATAGTTCATATCCTTGAGTTGATGTTGTATGGTGGCATATGCATGAGGGACATACATTAGTTATTTGAGATACTTCATTGATGATATGGTATATGGTACATGTTTTATTCATGGTTGATGTTATAGTTTATGATTGATGCATGTTATAGTTCACATGTTGGTACACAGTTGATGCATGGTATGGTACAGGAAAATAGGTTGGATATAGTGACAGGTTTATGAGACATAGACAGTCACAGTCACAATGACAGAGACAGTGACAGTGATAGTAGCAACGATTGTGGTAGTGACATTTGGTCTACAATTGTCTTTCATGGTGACAAGATGGGGTAAGGATAGGTAGTTGTATACACCTTCGGGTTGGAGCCAGAGAACTCAAGGGGTTGTAGCTTCCTTCTAGTTGGAGCCAAAGAATTCAGGGAGTTGTAGCTTCCTTCTAGTTGGAGCCAAAGAATTCAAGGAGTTGTAGCTTCCTTCAGGTTGGAGCCTAAGACTAGGGGGTTGGATCCTCCTTCCAATTGTCGTTGGAGAATCAGGAAGTTGGTGCTTCCAATGAATGCATTCTTTTGATATATAAGAAATAATTATGTGGTTTTCTCTTATTTGGGTTTCGATGTAAATTTTGGTGTATTGTGTATCTATTGTGATGTGATGTTGTTTATGATTATACTTTTGATGATGTATTGAATGTTAATGATGAACTGTTGAATATTTTTGAAAAAACTATTTTGGTTAAAAGTAATAAAATTGCTCATTAATGATTCACCCCCCCCCTCTCAATAACCCAACAGGCCATGGCTAGGGTTTCTACAACTTTTCTTTAAGTCAATTCTTGGATCCCACAACTTCCCAGAAATACCTAAAAGAAAAACCTACTCTGATATGAATTTGATCTGTAAACTATCGTGGATATTCCACTGGAACATTTCGTCATAACCTATCTAATAAATAAAACTTAAATCTACACTATGAAGGTTAAATTCCTTTAGATTCTAGAACTTTTAGTTACCGATTTTTTTCTTATGCAAGAAATAGATCAAATGCAAAAAATAGAGAACAATAAACTACAGTCACACACCATCCACAAAATAACACAAAGATTTTCTCTAGGAAACCCTTACGGGAGAAAACCCAACTAGAAGGTGAGGTTGCTCCGCTCTCTTTTCTCTGGTATGGAAATAATGCAAGTACAAAGGACAAGGCACTCTCTATGGAGTTACCTGATACCTGTGATCGATTAGGATGCTACAAAACATTAACCCCCTCTATTATGCTCTCTAATTTCCCACTCCCAGATGTTCTTTTTTTCTATGGAACAAAATACAATAACATAGAATGAAACCCCTTATCCTCCTAGTGGCTCAGTATTTAACATATCCCGATAGCCATCTAGGGGTAGGTTTGACTTTCTCAACCCTCAAATGTGATAATGTTTTGGACCTTCTAGAATATTCTTGAAATTACATACATGGATAGCCCCATATGCATGAGTAAGGGGGGATGACATGGCATCCTCTTGTACCATGGTGGTCAACATGGTAGGTCAACTTGCAGGAGGTGTAACTTTTGCATACAAGCTCTGATTGACATGATTTTTGCACCATTGAAAATGTCTCAATGTATATAATAACGCCACAAGGTTTGCATTGCACTAGACAAGTTTTAACGCTCAAAAATGTCATTTGATGCCTCAAAATGGCTCTAGAAGGTTCCAAACCCCAATTTTCCAAATTGGCACCTGCCACTAAAATGATTCCTCCAATTTGTTCCACTCTGAAAGCATCAAGATAGATGGAAAATAATATAATGATCCAATATGGAGCAAGAGGAGTCTAGGTGCTTAGGGGAAAACCTTGGAGCCATAAACTCAACTTTTCTTTCATTAATTCCCAAAAAATATAACTCAGATTCTTTTGAGGACTTCCAACCTATTTCTCTATGTAATGAAATATAGAAAATTATAGAAAAAATCATAGCATTTGGGGAAAAGACAATTCTCTCAAAGTCGATATCCTCAAAACAATTTGACTTTTTGAATGGTAGGCAGATTCATGATGAGATGGGAGTATCATAGAAAGCTCTACACTTGATCAAAATAAAATAAAAAATTGTAATATTTTATCATAAAGATGGACTTTTCAAAATAATATGATCGAATATATTGGCTTTAACTAAGGTTATTTTTCATACACGTAGGGTCTAATTTCCCATTAGTAAATTGGATAGAGGGTTGTCTATCATTAATTACTCTCTCAATTTTTATTATTGGCTCAATGACCCCCTTCCATAAGCCATCGTGTGGGATTAGACAAGGTTTTCGATTATCACTTCTCTTATTTTTTATAGTTGCAAAGGGTCTCAATAGGCAATTGATTCACTGTAGGTCCAAAGGAGGGATAAAAGATATCAAATTGGGAAGAAGTTAGATCTTAACATGCCTACTATTTTCTGTCGATGTGTTATTGTTTGAGAATGGTACTATTGGGGATGCTCTAAGGATATAAGAGATTATAGGGTTGTATATAAAAGATACAAGCATGCAAATAAATGCACTCAAATCATCCTTGGTTATGAATATCATTCCAGAGGGCCAAAGTAGACACCTAAAATACATTCTTCAATACATAAA
Source organism: Picea sitchensis (assembly GCA_010110895.2). Lineage (NCBI taxonomy): Eukaryota > Viridiplantae > Streptophyta > Pinopsida > Pinales > Pinaceae > Picea > Picea sitchensis. The sequence continues at coordinate 153,658 of SNQJ01S0003555.1, read as the reverse complement.
TGTTCCTTTTCAAAAGGGTATAAAGTATCTTGGTTTCTACTTGAAAGCTAATGAATATGGCTTCAATGATTGGGTATGGTTGTACACTAAAAGTGAAAAAAAGAATTGAATTCAGGTGTCATATGTGGTTATCCATGGGAGGAGAGACCAACTATCATCAAGTTGATGTTGGAAGAAACACTAGTCTACTAGTACTCAATTTCTCATATTTAGGTCGAGGTCCAAAAGAAGATTAATGATCCAAATTATTTTCGGCACGAAATGAGAGCGAAGATATAGCACATAAATATACAGAGATATTGAAAGAGAAGCAATAATATAACATATATATATCAGAAATATAACAAGAGGCATAGATATACAGTAATACACAATTTCTATTAATGTGCAAAATGTACAGAACTGTAAAAATACAGAGTGAAAGACTCAGTAGAATGGTGGCAGCTTATCTCTGAGAAGAGATGCGACGGCTACTCGCATTTGCAAGAAGATGATTGTTACAATGAGGCTTTAGAGGCCTTTTGAACATAAGTAAAATCCAAAACCATAACCCCGGAATATGAAAAGCCAAAAGGTTTGTAGGCCACGATGGGGGTAGTTGATACACCAACTTCTTGGGGGCATAACTTTTGGAACTCGAAAAACTGTCAGAAAACTACCAAGATGGAAAGCTATTTTTCGAGCCTGTGGAATAGGTGGGTGGCCATCGATATCCACCTGGATCAATCCTCCCTCCTTAGGAAGTAATGGTATCCATTGCGTTGATTTCATAGGGGAGAGGGGGAAGCATTTGTTGAATCTGAACCTTGGTGAGCTACTTTTCTTGTTGGAGAAGTCACGTTGCTTAGCTTGTTGAAGACTGTCATGAACCTGTTGTTGGTGGGGTTGGACCTTTTTAACCAGTCGAGCTACTTGAGATGATTGTGTGTAGAAGGAATATTTGCTCTTTTCTGCAATCTTGTCAACCTGCTTCTGTTGGATAGAAGGTGCTTGGACCGAGGCTACAGTGGTTGCAACGTCCTTATGTTCATATTTTGAATAGATTGTGAAGAAGCTAAATTTTGTAGTATGAGATACTACCTTGAAGCACTGTTTAGGTGGGACAGTATTCGGAACTACCTCTGGTATTTTGTAGAGATGACACCCCAGAGAAATAATGACATTGTGGGGTCGAGACTCATAAAACACATGGTGTTTCCACATATATGATTGGACCAAGAGAACATCATAGACATCCATCAGAGCAACATCACATAATACCTTACCCTTGAAGGGTTGGATGCCATATGAAAATTGACATTGTGGGTGTGGTGTTGTTGACAACCCCAATTATTTGACAACCTCTACTGAGATGAGGTTCTTATGGCTTCCGCTATCAACAATAAAATGCAACGGGGTCCCCTTCACCCAAATCTTTGAATGAAAAAGGTGCTCCCCCTCTTCAGGATCTACTGGTTCTTCTAATTGAATTGTTGCGGTCGCGACAATAGTAGTGGGATCTGCGTCAATGATACATATTTTATCGATATTTTCTTAATCAAGTTATGAATCAGGGTTTGACTCCTTCTCTTTGATCTTGGCCACCAATGATTGTTTTGAACGACATTCATCGGTGTTGTGCCAGGGGATTTTATGGAAATCACACCATTTTCAGTTGTCCTTCTTCATCTTTCTGTTACCCTTCTTTTCCTGTGGCTTGGACTGGTTTTCGAGAGGCTGTTTGTTAGAGACGTCTTTATCATACTTTGGCTGTTGCGGATTTACATAACAAAACTCTCTGATCATTAATATTTCTATGGGAAGAAACGTTTGGAGGAATCGGAGGAACCACAATATTGTTAATCGGAGGTCGATTTTTCGAGTCCATATCAGGACCCATCATTAGGACAACTAAGCTTGGGTAAAGGATAAACCAAAGAGCAGAGATAAATAGTAAACTTACGAGGGAGAAACTACAGTCTTGAAGTCGGCTTCTAAAAAATTTTATTATTAAAAAGATTAGGGTTTACTTTTTGTATTAAATTATTAATTAATTTGTAATTTTTATTAATTTCAATCTATTATTTATAAAGTTTTATTAAGGTAAATTATAGACTAAGATATTATTATAAGAGGTTTCTTCATTTTTTCAAGTTTATTAATGAAATCTTGTTGTGTATGTTATTAGTTATATTAAATTGTATTAAGGTAATGTAATTTTTAGAATCAATTTTTAATGGTGTAATGTTTAGAGTTAATTTTAAATTTTTTAATTTTAATTATTAATCTATTTTTATTTTCAATTATTTTATTTTAGAGTAAAATTAAAGTAGGAAAAAAGGTTCTAAGGGAGAAAGGTTGTTAATATTGAAACTAAATTTTTAGGTTATAGGTTTTTTAATAATGAGAAAAAGTTTATAGTTGAGAAAGAGGGGCCTGGGTTTTTAGGGTTTTAAAGGGAAATTACCTGGTACATCTATCTTGGATCAGAGAAACCCAATTTTTGCTGATTTCTAGGCCATTATCTCTATTTAAGTTGTTACGATGTTTAAGGATTTCGATGGCTTCTTTGATTTTGCGTTTGAAGAAGTGATCTTCCTTGACTAAAATTTTTGTGTCTTCTAGGTGTATGTGGTGTTTGGAAGAATAGGAGTGTTCGGCTAAAGTTGAGGTGCGCGTATGTTCATTTTTGATATCTGCTCCATGTTCTTTAATTCTGATCTGAAAGGAACAACCAGTTTCTCCTATGTAGCATTTACCACAGGAGCATTCTATTTTGTAAACGCCTTTACATTTCCTATGGTCGGGTTCATCTTTAACAGATTTCATTTTTTGTTTGATGGTTTCTGATGGTTTAAAGGAGGTCTTAGTCTCTTTCTTTTTGAGGACATTAAGAAGCTTATCAGTTATTCCTTGGATATAAGAGAGGTAGGCTATAGTACCGAGGGGTTGGTTGTTAGGTGGTTTAGGTCCATTACTTTCACTATTTAGGGATTTGTTAATCATCATCTTAATGGCTTTGTCCTTGTATCCTATGCTCTTAAAAACCCTATAGAGGTGATCTTTTTCTTGCACTAGATTCTCGTCATTGGAAATTCTTAAGGCTCTCATGGTTAGAGTGTTGAGGACACCTAACTTCTGGGTTGGGTGGTGATGAGGACCTCTAATTAACAATACTTTGGTTCCTTCGACTCCTCCAAACCAAACTCTCGTTTGTTTTGGTGCTTAAATTTCTGCTTGATTTTAACAACATATCGATAAGCAACACCCAGTGATGAGATGTCCAAAAAATCCATTTCAGTTTGGATGTATCTTTGTAGATCCCCACGGTATTTCAGAACCAGATGTCACTCGGAGTATTTGATACCCATATTGGTGCACAAGGTATGGAATGACTTGGTGAACTCCATAACTGCTTGGTCCCTCTCTTGCCTCAGTGTGGTCCATCTCATGTATTAGTCCTCATAGTTTCCAACAAGTTAATATTGTTCCTTGACCACATCCACCAAAAAATCCCAAGTGCGCTCGACCCCATATATTCTAGATTCCTCTATGGAGATTTTCTCCCAGTAAGTTTCCCAACAATGTTTGACATGTGGGAGGGCCTTAAGGAGTGTGAAGGTGATCTTTTCCCTCTCGGAAAAATTGTGAACAGAGAAATACCCTTCTAGCAAATTTAACCATTTTTCAAGGGCATCTGCATCTTTTTGACCTTCAAATACGGGAATGTCAAAATTAACTTGTACCTTGAAAGGTGAGGTTCTTCCAAAGTGGCCTCTTGATGAATACCTTCATGTTTCTATCGATAGACATTGAAGGATGTGGGAAAAAATCTCCATCATTTTGTCCCGATGTCGCGTGAGAGCTTGCTCAAGAAACAAATTGATAGAATCTTATGCTCCGTCATTTTTATTTTCTTCGTCCATGGAGGATTTCTTGGGCGTGCGAGAGAGATTGTCCTCAAGAGAGAAAATATTGAGACCTAACTTTCTATACTTGGACCTCGTCAGGGACATGCACTGAAAAACGATCAAGAGCAGTCTGCTCTGATACCACTGATCCAGATTATTTTCGGCATGAAATGAGAGCGAAGATATAACACATAAATATACATAGATATTGAAAGAGAAGAAATAATATAAGAGAGATATATCATAAATATAACAAGAGGCACAGATATACAGTAATACACAATTTCTATTAATATGCGAAATGTACAGAACTGTAAAAATACATAGTGAAAGACTCGCTAGAATGGTGGCAACTTATCTCTGAGAAGAGATGTGATGGATACTTGCATTTGCAAGAAGATGATTGTTACAATGAGGCTCCAAAGGCCTTTTAAACATAAGTAAAATCCAAAACCCTAACCTTGGAAGATGAAAAGCCAAAAGGTTTGCGAGCCCCGATGGGGGTAATTGATACGTCCCCAAGGGCATAACTTTTACATACGATATTCGTTTGGGGTGATCGATACACCGTTGGGAAGGCATAATTGAGAAGAACGGTTTTTGACTGGCTTAGGTAAGTGTCGTCAGTAGTCACTTGGGCCCCAAATCCCAAAAAAACGTCGTTTGGGGCCTCAAAATGGCCCTGGAAGTTTGGAACCCGAAAAATTGTCAAAAACCTGTAATATTCCAGATATAAAAAAGTATGTAGAACAAAAACAAATAGATAGAAATGGAAGATAAACAACAATATAACCATAACAACACCACAATAATACAAAAATGATACCAGAGTAACACTAGAAAGAGCACTTTGATCTGTGCCTTGTAGCTTGAACAGTTCTTTCCAAAAATTGCTAGTTAAAGTTGGGTCGCGATCAGAAACAATAGAATGCGACATGCCATGAAGATTGAAGACCTGATCCATGAAAAGTTGAGCCACAATGGATGTTATAAATGGTTGTTGAAGAGCACATAGATGAGCATACTTGGAAAGATGATCAACGACCACCATGATGACTGATTTATTGCCTGATTTAGGTAAGCCTACAATAAAATCCATAGAGATATCCTACCAAATAGCAGGTGGAATTGGAAGAAGTTGTAGTGTGCCAGGATATTTGACTATTTCTCCCTTGTTGTGTTGACAAACATCACATTCAACCACAAAATTGTGAGCGTCCTGTTTCATACCATCCTAGAAAAAAGAACGTTTGACCCGGTCATAGGTTTTGGTAAACTCAGAGTGCCTCGCTGTAGGTGTAGCATGAAGCTCAGAAAGTACCATGGATTTAAGTTTTTACTATTTACTTAAATACAAACGGCCTTTGTATCGAAGCTCATCATTGAGACAAGAGTACCCTAGGGAAACTGGAGAATTGGACTGCCAGTGTTTTATCAGATGAAAACTTTTGGGATCGTGTAGCCATTCCTAGCGAAAAAATTGGAGCCAATCTGGTACAATGAAGGAGAGAAAAAAAAGGGACCCTTCATCTTCATATTTTCTGGAAAGTGCATTAGTAACCACATTGTCTGTTCCTTTTTTGTAAATGATCTCATAATCATATCCAAAGAGCTTAGTCACCCATTTGTGTTTCTCTGGGGAGGAAAGGCGTTGTTCCAGAAAATACTTGAGGCTTTGATGATTTGTCTTAATTTGGAAGCATTGCCCCAATATATAAGGACACCAAAGATCCACGACATGCAAAATAGCCAACATTTCCTTTTCATAGATTGATTTTCCCAAATTTCTCTCGGATAGTTGTTTGCTAGTAAAGAACAAAGGTCACCCCTCTTGCATAAGAACAACACCAATTCCTTTCCCAGAAGCATCACATTCAAGGACAAAGGTCTTTGTGAAATCAGGAAGGTCCAGGACTGGAGTGGTGCAAATGGCCATATTCAAGGTTTGAAAAGCCTGAGCAACTGTTGGAATCCAAGTCAAAGAATTCCTTTTAAGGAGTGCAGTGAGAGGTGTCGCAATCTTTCCATAATTCTTAACAAACTTGAAATAATAACATGTTAAACCCAGAAATCCACGCAAGATTTTGAGAGTCTTTGGGTGAAGCCAATCTTGCATAGCTTCAATCTTTTTAAGATCCACCCTGATGCCAGCCTTGCCAACAAGATGACACAAGTACTCGACTTTTGAGGCACCAAAAGCACATTAAATTGTTTGAGGAAAAGTTGGTGTTGAGAGAGTAGATGGAGAACTCGATCCACATGCGAAAAATGGGTTGTCTAGGTTTTACTATAGATGAGGATATCATCAAAGGAAACTAAGAAAAAATGACGAAGAAAAGGACGGAATACATGATTCATGAGGCTTTGGAAAGTGGAGGGAGCATTACACAGGCCAAAGGGCATGACCTAAAAGTCATAGTGGCCCTCATGAGTTCTAAATGCAGTCTTAGGAATGTCTACCTCTTTCATATGGACCTGGTGGTAGCCAGAACAAAGATCAAGTTTAGTAAAGAATTGGGGGCCACTCAATTCATCCAAGAGGTCATCAATAATAGGGATGGGAAATTTGTCTTTAATGGTGAGTTTGTTGAAGGCACGAAAGTCAAGACACATGCACCAAGAGCCTTTTTTCTTAAGGAACATGACCATGGGAGAAGAGTAGGGGCTTGTACTAGGGTGGATAACACCTACATTGAGCAGTTCTTGAACAATTTTCTCAATTTCATTTTTTTGGGAAAAGGGGTGACGATAGGGACGGATATTGGGAGGAAGGTTGTTTGGGACAAGGGGAATGGAATAATCATGAACACCACGGGAAGGACGGATTCCCTAGGGAGTAGAAAAAAACACTTGATGTTTAGAGAGGATGGATTGAAGGTCCTGCGGCATAGAGGGTGTCTTAGTTGCTTGTATGTCATGGAGTTGGGAAATAATGCCAAAATGACCTTTTTTTAGCATATTTTCCATGCGATGGGAACTAATGATCTCTGGGGAACCGACAGTGATGCCCTGGAACTCATATGGCTGGCCCTCTTGGTCAAATTGCATGATTAATTCTTTAAAATCCATGAGAATGGGACCCAAAGTCCTTATCCATTCTGCACCCAACACAATGTCACAACCGCCCATGTCGATAGCAAACATATGAGATTTCAGGTGGCAGCCACCAATTTGGAGATGCAAATTTTCACAACGCCCTCCACATTTCATGGACCCACCATTGGCAATCATGATTTGAATATTATCGATTGCCCAGATATAGCAATTAGTTTCTTGGGCAATGTGGTGATGAATAAAATTATGGGTGCTTCCACTATCAACAAGAATGCTGACCTTCCTATGCTTGATGTAACCAATTATCTTGAGGATTTGGGGAGCAGAGAAGTCAATGAGACCATTTAGGGAAATGACCGGTTCTACTTTGGGAGGGGTTATGTCAGTGGGTTCAGGTGAAACAGACACAAGGGGAGCCTCAACATCCTCTTCTGAAACATCCTCCGAGATGGCCATAAAAATATTTTGTTCCTTACACTTGTTTCCTGGAAAATATTTTTCATCACAATTATAACAAAGGCCTTTGAGTTGACGTTCATTCGTTTCAGCCCTGGTCAATTTCTGGATATTTAGTGGAGTAGAAGGATGAGTGGGAGTTACTGGTTTAGTGCGAGGAATAAAGGAGGGTTTTTGGTTTTGAGAAGAGACAACATGTTGTGCTTCCTTAGCTCTTTTATTAGTGTCCACCCAACTCCAAGGTTGAGTCATGAGGACATGGGCATGAATCTCATCATTGAGGCCATTGATAAAACATTCTCGGAAAAAAGCATCAGACATGCCCTCTGTACAAAAAGCCAGTTGCTCAAAAGCAGCTATAAAGTCTTCCACTGTACTAGATTTTTTTAACTTTTTCAAACAACCTATATGGTTGGTGTCAGTGTCAAAGTGTTCATAAATCTCAGCCACAAAGTGTGTCCAAGCCACATACCCTTGGCGAGCATTTTTTCTCTATTGCCACCAGTGCCAACGTTCTTGATCTAGATGGAGAACACCATATCGGAGTTTGGCCAACTCATCTGTAATGCCATACAAAGAGAAATAATGTTCCATTTGAGTTACCTAGCTAGTGGGATCCAAGCCATCAAACTTGGTCACATCCACATGCGAAAGGCATAGGTCACGCTGAAAGTGTTGGGGCTGAAAATTCTTGGAATGAGAGAAAGTTTCACCTTCATTATGCAAAGGTGGGTTAGATAAGGGAAGATCTGCGGGGATATCCAGCTTGGCACAGATCATCGTAGTGACAGATTCAAGATGAGTAGTCATGTCTTATTTGAGGTATTGTTTGAGTTCTGCGATTGAGCCAGTTATGGAGGAACGCATTTTTTGATTGATGGAGACAATATTGGCATTGAGCTGTCGCACTTCTTGTTGGATTTCTGTGAAATTAGAGTGCAAGGTATTGAAGCGAGATTCCAAGTCTTGGCTATGAGTGTGGGCCATGATGACGAGGAAACACGAAAAGGGGTAGGTGGGACCACATAGAAAATGGGTTATGGGTGAAGTGTATCACAATGATGAGGGCGACATGTTGAATCCAATGGGGTAAATCCCAAATAAGGGTGTTGGAAGGGGGTTGGGTCCACAAAAAAAATTGTTGAAAATTGATAGGTATAAATGCGATAAGGGCGAAGAGAGAAATCCAACGGAATAGGTATCAAATAATGGTGCCAACAGGATCTAGACCTTTTTTTTTACTCCTGCAGAGTTATACTGTGATCTGAAGAATACTGCAGTGATGAAATGCCCAAATGTTTAACAGGAAGAAATATGTAGTAATTTCACAACTCGAATGTAGGAGACACAACTACGTGACAATATATCTTGTCTGTTCTATTTTTGTTTCATTCTCAAGAGTTAGGTATTCAAGGGTTCTACATACAAGGGTTTGCCCTGTGATATAGCTCTCTGATATACGTGTGAGGTCCAACAGTAGTACTCGACCCAATATCTCAAGGAACCAACTAAGTAGGCTAGACCATGCCCTTAGTCGTACTACCTGACTACCTAGGTACTAGAGATTATCTTCTCGAGTGTTTTTCTTCGTGGCACAATAGCAGTCAGGCGACCGATTAGTTTATCTATGGAGGGATTCAGGAAATATAGGTCGATCTGTATACAGGTGTTGTCTGATGTGCTACCACTCGAAGGGGTACCAACATGGGTTACAAGGGTGGCCAACATATGTGCACTTAAGTACCTCTTGTATTTCTTGTGTGTATGAATCCCCGACCGTGGGTTTATGCGTGTAACGATAGATCTTTGTAGCTTAAAGACATCGAAATACGTCTCTACCCTAAAAAAAATTAACCCACAATTTTCTGTCGAGGAAGGTGCTCTGATACCACTTGTAATATTCTAGATATAAAAAAGTATGCAGAACATAAATAAATAGCTAGAAATGGCAGATGAACAACAATATAACCAAAACAACACCACACTAATGCCAAAATGAAACCAGAATAACACCAGAAAGAGCACTTTGATTACTGAGAGCAATGCTCACTTGCCTCTTAGAGGGGGCAACCTCCAAAAGAGTAGAGCTCTATTAAAATAATATCCAAGACAAAAGTTCTCATACCCTCGAGTCCTATTTATACTAAATATGTCTATCAAAAGAACCATCTATAGGAAGATCATTCTAGAAGCAGAATCTTCTATTAGGTATTCTTACATTGGACTTATTCTTCCTTATTGCTAGGCCTTATTAATATTGACCTTTATTACATGGAAATATATTATTCTATATATGTGAGGGGTTAGGTCCCTAACAAAAATTGCCAAGATGAAAAACTATTTTTCGAGCCCATGGAATAGGTGGGTGGCCACCAATATCCACCTAGATGAATTAAAAAAATTATTTAATTTTATGTGGAGAGTAAAAAGCGAATATGATGTTATGGCATGTGTTAAAAACCCATGATCATGGATGTTATGTGTTATGGCAAAGGTCATCAAAACCCAAGATCCTAGGAAGTTGGGGTTGAAAAACATACGGAAGTTTAGGAAGGCATTAACAAGAGTCTTCAAAGACTCTTCAAAGGAGAAGGTATATGACATGGTATCATGAGAATGAAGTATACAACGCCATTATGATTTGAGGAATGGATTCAGAAGGATCCAAAGACTCATCATAATTGTTCTATAGTGAATAAAGCACTGGTGGATTCTTTCTCCATTATAGGCTCATGGTTAGCCAAAAAGATAGTCAACATTAGGAAAGTTAGGGTGGGAGTAGATTTGTGGGTAGGTGCAAAAGGAATATACATTATGTCATCATAATTAAGAAATAGGCTTCAAAATCAAAACATTCACACCCTTAGTGATGCATCAACAAGAACTCAATCAAATCCATGGAGAGAGGAATGGAAGTTAGTGGGAGATATAGGGTTGGAGGGAGATTTAGCACAAGATTGGACAATATATACACAAAGTTATTAAACTGATAGAAGGTGAGAACATCCTTCTATGGTCCAAAAACCCCTCAATAGGTGCATACATAGAAATTATAGGTTATACATGACTCTTTGTTGTTAATGTGAAAATGGAAAAAGAATGGTGGTGGCACACCCAATGGAAGATAATTAAAGGAGCCTTGAATGCCAATATGTTTTTCTATCTTGCAGTATCCAACATGATTCCAACTTCATATTTCTTACAAAACAAATCTAAACACAATTCGTGGATGTGTATGTTATGTAGACAACACAAGGAGACAATTAACCACTTGCTTGTAGGCTACCACTTCAAAGAAAAAGTGTGGTCAACCTCTAGGGATCTATTGAATGGAGTGAGGAAGTGGGAAGGGGATGCACTCATCATTGCTTTCAAATCTTGGTATGAATACAATATGTTAGTGAATACAGGTCCTTCCTAATTGTAACATCCCTGGTTTTAATCCCCTTAAATTACAATGTAATTATACATATGTAATTTAGGTTGGTGAGACAATATGGTTTGGGTCGAAGAGCATGTACTGATTAATATGGAAAAGGGCCAAGCTATGTAGATTGTACATCAAAATTATTAATCAAAATAAATTGTTGGCTATGATATGAGAGGGATAATAATGACAAGGGGCTATGATTCCACAAGAGAGGGGGCTAAAGGGGGGTGAGGGGTCCAAGGGGTTCCACATGCTTAATAATCCAAGCCATTTCATTATTAATGTTTACCTCCTTTGAATTATCAAAATAGCTATTGAATGAATGTAAGAGTGATTGGTGGGAAAGGTCATCTCACTAATTTACGACAACATGGGTTGAGTACAACCACTTTTTGGAAAATGTCAGAGTCAAGCTTGCATAAGAAGAAAAGGAAATTTGAGTGGGTTTTTGGGGACAATTTTACAATTAGTTTGTGGGAAACAAGAAGAGAGCTTGGTGCTAGGAAAGATCTCCAACAATACTAGCCATGGAAGGACAACTCTATTAGGATGAGTTTGATGTTGGAAATGAAGGTTGTGTGCTTGTAAGTGTGTTTCATGTTGAGGAAACAACCCAAATAACTTGGAGAAGGCTAATTTGAGAACTCCTAGAACAACCAAGAAATTTTGGAGTCCCCAGATGTGATATTCTATGGCCAACCTTGTGTTGGAACCCTGGAGGGAAGTGGGATAGCCTGTGGGACTGCATGGTAGAGAAGAGTATCCCATTCCTTGGGTTGAGCATGTTGAGGGGAAAGAGAGAGGTGGATTGGAATTGTTGTTGGAGTTAGAAACCTGGGTTTTGGGCTGCTGTGTGTGGACAATGGATAGCCAAGAGGGCCAGACCTCCTTGTGGACTCATAGCCCCAACTCAGGGGTGGCTTGTTGTTGAGAGTAATGGAACAACAAGCCTACGGTTGGGAAAATGTTCCCTTGTATGTAGCTAGTTCGTTCTTCTATAAACAAATAAGTGTTATGTATATTTTATTATGTTAATTCCACGGTTTAATTGTATTATATGAATGTTGTGTTTTCTTTAGTAGATGCATTCTTGTTTTTATAATTTTCGTTAGATGCATGAGAAATTTATGGGCCTTCTACCCTTGTTAATTTTATTGTATTGAGGCATTTTAATATCGTTTAGTAGGTCAGGTTCTTTACACCAATAGTAGTTTGTCGGGCCATATGGTGATCTCAAAATGAGAGTATATTTCAAAATTGTCTCTTCACACCATAACAAGTCTTTTATAAAATTCAATTATGTTATGGAGAGTATAAAGCATCAGTTAAGGGACCTCAATAGAGATACATTGAACCATTTATGATATATGAAAGGAAATCATCGTATTTTTATTTCTTTGATGATGCTTCTTGTGGCAGTCTAGGGAAGAGTGGAGTAGGAGGTTGCCTTTTTTAAACCCAATCTCATGTATTTTTTCTCTCTCTTGGATTTGATTATGGATCCAACAATTGGGAAAAATTATCATCCCTTGTAGCTTTGCTCGGGATAACCCTAGTTGATGATTTACAAATCCATGGTGACTCAAAAATCATAACTAATTGGTTGAATGGCATTTCAAACATCTAGAATGTGGACTTGGAGGAAGTGACGAATCAAATATGAGCAATGAAGGCAAATTCTAGTCAATTTCTCTCACTCATCTTCGAGGAACATAGCGGAAAAATTGACTCTCTTACTAAAGTAAAGGTATCAATGGAGATAGGGCTGATTACCATAAAAAAGGAAAAAGATGGAGTGGTTTCTTAAAATCCTCCTTACAACTTTTTCTAACCTCCTTCATATATTTTCTTCTTTCTATTATTAATGTGAACAATTATATATGGTTTATATAGATTTGTTAACAATTATATATGGTTTGTATAAATTTGTGTTTAGCTAGTTTTTTTTATTTTTATCCATTATAAATATGTATGGATCTATCTTCATGTATTTTCTTCTCTATTATTAATGTGAACAATCATGTGAACAAAATTGTATGGATTTTTGTTTAGCTATATATATTTTTTGGTATTCTATCCATTATAACTATATAGGATCTATCTGATAATTTGGGTGGAGTCATATGGATTTATTAACAATTATATATGATCTATCTATATACGATCTATCTGATAGTTTGGGTGGAGTCATATAGGTTTATATAGATTTGTTAACAATTATATATGGTTTGTATAGATTTGTGTTTAGCTAGTTTTTTTTTTTATCCATTATAAATATGTATGGATCTATCTTCATGTATTTTCTTCTCTATTATTAATGTGAACAATCATGTGAACAAAATTGTATGGATTTTTGTTTAGCTATATATATTTTTTGGTATTCTATCCATTATAACTATATAGGATCTATCTGATAATTTGGGTGGAGTCATATGGATTTATTAACAATTATATATGATCTATCTATATACGATCTATCTGATAGTTTGGGTGGAGTCATATAGGTTTATATAGATTTGTTAACAATTATATATGGTTTGTATAGATTTGTGTTTAGCTAGTTTTTTTTTTTATCCATTATAAATATGTATGGATCTATCTTCATGTATTTTCTTCTCTATTATTAATGTGAACAATCATGTGAACAAAATTGTATGGATTTTTGTTTAGCTATATATATTTTTTGGTATTCTATCCATTATAACTATATAGGATCTATCTGATAGTTTGGGTGGAGTCATGTGGATTTATTCTATCCATTATAACTATATATATGTATGGATCTATATAGTGGACTTAGAGTATCTAAGTCATAGTCATATGGATTTATTCTATCCATTATAACTCTATATATATGTATGGATCTATATAGTGGACTTAGATACCAAGTATCTAATCCATATGGATTTATTCTAAATTTTATAATAATGTTGCAATATGTATTACATATTACATGTAATATGTAATATGTATTACATGTAATATGTAATATGTATTACATGTAATATGTAATATGTATTACATGTAATATGTAATATGTATTACATATTACATGTAATATGTATTACATATTACATGGATTTATTCTAAATTTTATAATAATGTTGCGTTAGTGAAGGGTCCTTTTCAAGATGGTTGGATATTATGCCATGGGCATATTATAAAATGGGTTATAATTTATCTTTCTTAAAAATGAATATAATCTTTTTTTTTTTTTTAAATAGAAAGAATTTAAAAGGGAAATTAAATGAGATTATGTTTGGACACCATATTTGTAAGAAGAAATTAATAAATAAAGAAGAAATTAATAAATTTGTTCACTTCTATTTCAATCATTAATTAACAATTATATTGGATGGCCGTTTATGAAATTAACTTTGATTACTAAAGTTCTCACGAGCTAATTATTTTCACAATTATTTTTAAAGACTATGCCAAGTGTCGTAATTGTATTTTTTTGTTACATTATGACTTATTGATTCTCATTTAGAAGATGTATACATGTATACAAAGGCGATTATTCTATGTTATTGCATTTTCTATAAAAATTATAACGAATTTCTTAAGGTTATTCATGTGAATATATTTTGAAAATGTTTAAATATCTAATTAAGTATTTACCTCCTTTTATTTCATGACAAAATATCTTCAACATTTTACTTCATTTCTTTACGTCAACATAATTTTTTTGATTACTTAGGTTTTATTTCTACTATACATATTTACGGAGTCAATTAATCTTGTACCAAACTTTTTTCAGTTATTGAAATATGATGATACATAAAGAGTTTCCATATCTCTAAGTTTTGATTGTTTTTTTTGATGATACGGGTTTATTTAGTTGAGCAAAGTTCCTAAAATTATTATTCACCATGAACAAGTCTTGGATCAAAGTAGGACTTTAATCATATTTGAATTTTTTATCAAAATTTTACAAAATTTGTAAACAAAAACAGAGTATATTTGTTACAATATTAACTTATTCCCATACTTATTACATTGACAATTTTATATTTCAAATATATCATTATTAAAACAATAAATTAAAATTACTACTATCTATACATTAAACTAATAACACATTTTAAAACCTAAATTAAAACTATTACTACCTATACATTTTTTTTTTTAAATAAAAAAGTTGTATTACCTAATTAATTCGTTGTCACTATACAAAATTGGTAAGTATCACACGTTTGCCACCTGTTCCGCCAAACTAATGTAAACCGGAACAGGTGGCAACCGTTTATACTTTTGGCCAAAAATAACAACTACCACTTGCTTCGCCATTTAGTTGGAAACCAGAGCAAGTGGAAACTAGTGGTGTCGACAATTCTGTCTAGACATACAATCAAAAGATGATAATTCAAACTAAACATAAAACTAAACAGAGAACCAGAACAGGGAGACAAAAACAAAACTCCATTTCCATGTAAGCAAGGTGCAGAGGACTGAGAAAATTTAAACATTAGGAGGGTTGTGAGAACAGTGGAACCTGCCATCCGAAGAGCTGCTATGAGGAGTGTCGTCGTTGAGTATGAGTGCAAAGGGTTGCGCGCAGGTCGGGCACCTCTTTTTGATTTGCGTGTTCGAGAAGGCATTGAACATCATGTCGATTCTGCTACTAATGAGGGTATGCTGGTGGAGTTGCTCCATCATGTAGCCCCTCATCTAAAAAATGAGCTCCAATTGCTCCGGATTGAAGAGACTGGGTGGACTCTGGTCACAATCCGCAACTGGGTTGAGTAGTGGGTGCCCAACCCGACAATCCTTCGGGGGGAGTTCCTACTGGACTATGCAAGTGAAGCCTTCCATGGCTGTCATTGGATCCGTAGTTGCAATGCTGGTGCTGGGGTTGTCTTGGGCATCCGAGACCGTGTAGAGGAGGGACTCTGGTGGATCCTAAATTGGTTCCTCTGGGATTTCCTCCTCCACAAAGGCCATTGGAGGTGTGGTTGACTTCATGATTAGCTGTGTCCGGACTATAGATAAATCCCTCTCCAAATTATGCAGGTGTCTCTACCTTGCAGCATAATAGTACCAGGAGGGTCCCCCTTGGCTTTCCCTCTCTCGCTCTCGGCATGGTAGAGCTTAGAGGCTGGAGAAGTATGGGAATGAGGCCAGAGAAGTCTGAGAGGACCAG
The DNA here is from genome assembly GCA_010110895.2 of Picea sitchensis. Taxonomy (NCBI): domain Eukaryota; kingdom Viridiplantae; phylum Streptophyta; class Pinopsida; order Pinales; family Pinaceae; genus Picea; species Picea sitchensis. The sequence continues at coordinate 137,685 of SNQJ01S0003555.1, read as the reverse complement.
GGCCAGATCCCTAAGCAGAGCAAAGAGACCAAGCGAAGAAGCGGAATGGTGAATGTCATGGTCGAGCTGAAGAATTATCCACGGAGTTGATAAGACCACGTAGCCTCCCCTCGTACCTATCGTCACCCCCCTGCAATTAATCAGTGAGGGCGCCATTAATCCTGCGTGGGGGAGCTGTCATCCCTCCCTCTATGAGCGTTTATGACCGTCCTCCATCCAAGAATGGGATTTGGAGTGGCGACCGACCATATTTATGGTGAGGTTTCCATGGGGGTTGTGTGGCCTCCCCTAGGCTACGTGTCACCCCACCCGGGGGATTACTACCTATACATTAAACTAACAACATTGTCGTCTTTTGTATAGCTTATGGAGAATAAAGTCAGACTCTGGTTGTAATTAACTTTTGTATAGCTTATCCAACTTATGGTGGATAGACTCAGACTGTAGTTTTAACTAGCATACCCTCTAAAAGGGCGAATGGAAATGCCAAAATAAATCAAGGAAGGTTGTCATAGTATTGTTGTTAATGAGAACCATAAAAATATTGCAATTAGAATGATCAAAGTGGACCATTATTTTGACGATAACCTTCTACCATGATTCAAGATATGCTCATTTTGAAAAAATGCATGTGTTTTGATACTTTCTATGAAAGAGTTGTGTGCACCTAGACATGACCACTTTACCTCTTAATTTAATTTTATTTATTTATAAGGAATGGGTATTTTGAAAACTAAAGTAAAGACATTTTAAAATTTAAAGAGTAATCCCAAAATCAAAAATAAAATAAGAACTCAAAAAGTGAGCAAGAGACCCTTATAAGATGTTCTCAATCTAATTTATCTAATTTGAATAATTTTGGATAGTTGTAATCCTTGTATGCTAAGCGTGGTTGTGTCAATCTTAGTGATAATTTAAAACAATATTAATCCATATATATTCTAAACAATCATTTTTTTGTTGCATTGAACTTTAAAGAGGGGAATTTTTGTGGCATTGACTTCAAGATCAGAGTAGAGATGGTAAAATATCTAGGGTTCATTTGGTTTGAATGACAAATGTTCTTATGGATCCTTCCATCTTCGGACATAGTCGATGTGAAATATGTGCATCATGGACTATAGTCTTTAAATGGGTTTATTTTATTTATGCGTCGTGAATAATGATAATGGTAAGGCTTGTGAACACACCATTTGAGAATGTTAATTATATACCCATAACCCTATGAGCTCCAAAACATCCACAAAGGGGTATGTTGTTGTTTGCATTGTCATGCAATACCATATCAGACTTTCTCCATTATCAAATGAGATTCAAATCCAAATAAAGAAAATAATCATTTAACTATACCCAATTAACATTAAAAAAAAAACTTATATCATGATTTAAGCAATAAAAATTATAACTTAAATATATAAAACATAAATTATATTAAATTTTTTAAAAATATATTTATAAAATAAATTATATGTACAATAATATTAATAACAAATTATATTAAAATTTTAAACTAAATTATTAAAAAATATATATTACCATATAAACAATTATGCCCTGCTTGCTCATACATATTTCATTTCTTCTGCCCTGTAACATGATGCATTTGTAGTGCTCTCTAGTGTTTCCCACCCGGAACGTATGAAGACACAGTTGTCGTTCTTCTTTCTGGGGTGAGAAAAAAAGAAGATGATGATGAATAGCTTCGATCTGGGAGGGTGCTGCCTCGCGCGCTATGGGGCTACAACTTCCTATTTCGCTTCTAAGATGGAGCATATAATGTCCAGATATTGCCCGATCGTGCCGAAGCCCGTCGTTCAGACTAATGCTGGGCTTCTGGACACAGTGCAGAACCGCATTCTACGCAACAGAAGATATTATAATCATATCCAAAACAACGCTGGCAAAATTGACACAGGCGGTGAGAAATCCGCAGAGGAAGCGGGGGACAAATCCCGAGTAAGAACAACCGCAGGTATTTCTGCATAAAATGACTCGAGCGATTTGACAAGTGGACAAAGACGGCTTCCGAAAACCTGTCTACTGTACAAAGATGGTTTACGAAAACCTGTCCTTAAGATGTCTTCGACATAATTATATGGACAGTTTTATTTAAGCAGTAGGTTAAAGATTTTACCAAATGAAGATTTTTTCCGGAGATATTTACTTGAAATTCGGCCAGAAATTGTTGGATTCGTAGATTTAAGTGATTATTTCTGTAGAATTCGAGTGCCCGAAGGTTTTTCAGCATGCTAAATCCATTTCTGCATGCAGAAATGAATTCTGAACAACAAAAAATAGTGATTGGTGTAAATTTATATCGTCTTATTCTGACTAAAAAAATCAATTTGTAGAACAGCTAGCCAACACCTTTATTTAATATCTCATGTTTATAGAATCTGTCCATTGATCGTTTCTTATTAGATTAGAGTAGTTGCTTTGGACCTCCACTCTAGGCTAAATTTCCTTATAGGTCTTATGTAAAAGTAACAGATATAAAAAAAAAAGTTAATAACAAAAAATGTTTCAATATCCCCATACATAAAATATTTCAATATCCACCTTAAGTAAAATAATGGAGTTGACATATGAAATTTAAAAAAAAAGTTAATAACAAAAATTATTTCAATATCTCCATACATAAAATATTTCAATATACACTCAAGTAAAAGAAAAGTTTCTTGTTCATTTGATAGGTTTTTTCAACTTTTCAGTTTGAGGGAGATGTGTAATTCCTTCAATGCTTAATATGGATTTGGCATGTGGTATCTAAAAAATATCAATAAGAAAAAAAATTCAATGTCGACCATAAATTAAATATTTCAATGTACATATTAATAACCAAAAAAATATTAAGTTCACATGTGGCATTTAAAAAAATATTAATAACCAAAAAAATTTAGATATTCACCTTAAGAGAGATAAAGTAATTGAAAATAAAAGTTTCTTATTCCAAAGATAGATGTTATCTACTTCCTCCTATGAGGGAGATGTGTAATTCATTCAATGTTTAATATAGAACTCACACATGGAATTTAAAAAAAGATTGATAAGAAAATTGAAAGTGAAAAACCTCTTATTGTTAAAATATTTGAATGGTGCATTATTGAGTATGAGGGAGATGTGTGGTGAAAACCTCCTTGAGGCACCATGAGGCAAAGCATCGGTGAAAACCAACAATGGCACTTATGCTCTGAAGAATTTTTTTTTACGAAAGTATTGCTAACTCTTCTTGAATAGATGGTTTACACCCAAATAACGGTTGCATTGATGATGCAGGAGGAGGAAGAACTATTAGACTATGACATGCCAATCCATTTGGAAATTTCCAGCTGGAAGAAAAGTGGATGACATCGATCTAGGGTTTGTCGGAAGCTCATTGTGCTGCAGTCGGACGATGACAGGGGTCGTTGAAGGTCATGCCATTATGCCTCTAGGTGTTCCTCAAATGCCCAATTGTTCTTTTGGGATTCCTCCTCCTCTGGAGGCGAGGGAAGAAACATAGATCGTTACAAGATTCTCTTCGGAGGAAAGGTTGTTTTTCACTTCTAGAGGATTTTCATTATCGGAAAACTGGGTTTCCCTTCCAATTTCAAAGTCTCTGGCTTTCGTCACGTCCCTTCCAGAAGTCCTTGGTGATTTAGTTTCCTTTTCATGCTCTAGAGCTGTAGAGGGTTTTAGCGTTTTCTATTTGATGGATTCTACTTCTAGTCTATTTGGCCCTTCCTCTTTTGTTTGGTCAATTGTCTTTTGTCCTAATCCACTAGTATCAAGGGGTTGGTACTCTTTCAGATATTTGGGTTTATAGGGCACTTGTTTGAACCCTCTGACCATTATGGAGGATTGGATGCAGATAGTCAAGGTCCAAGAGTCCCACCTGAGGCACGTTTTGACAATGAAGATAATGGCACCAAAGCGACTCCGAAAACCAAAGGTAATAGCCAGTGAAGCCGGAAAAACAAGTGCATAAAATCTAAAGGGCGGGTGGCAAAATTTGTTCTTGGTGACGGTATTCAGCTTCGTCAGGTGGTGGGGATGGCGGAAAAAGCTATTGTTGGCAGGGCTCAAAGGCGACACTTCGGGATCAATAGGCTCAAGGAGTGGGCCAAGTCGAGCTGGGGGCAGAAGTTGGGTTACTCCCCCTCGGTTTTTACCCTAGCAAGAGGGTCCCGTTCCAGTCACAAGACGATGCTCAGTGGGTACTACAACGGAATTGAAGCATCGATTCAACCCCCATGGCCCTAAAGATATGGCCGCCTCTCTTTGATGCAAGCATGGAGAGACTTGATATTGCACCGAGTTGGGTGAGACTCCCAAGGCTCCCTATGGAGTTCTAGTCACAAGAGGTCCTTAATTTAGGAATAGGAAATTCTATAGGGTTTCTTTTGGATGCAGATATGTGTTTTTTGTCTATAAGTGAAATGGAATTGGCTCGAATACTTATCAGTGCAAATGTAAGGGAAGGCATGCTGGGGGAAATAGAGATCGAATGGGGTGGAAGACTCCATCTTCAAAAAATGGACTATGAAGGGGTCCTCTTTAGATGCCATCGGTGTCATCTTTGTGGACACATAGCAATGAATTGCCACTTGCCTTTCCGACCGGACATCCAAACACAAGGATTGTGAAGAAGCGAAATGCTAGTGCCATCGATGGAGATCTGGATCCATCGGCCCAGAAGGCAAGAATTTCGAGTGAGGAAGGCCCTTAGCAAGATGAAGGTGATATTGCAGGGGGCACGGAGATCCCAGATCCCTCTCTAACGACTCCCCTGTCTCAGATCATAATAGTAGGGCCACAACCACAGGATGATGCTCAGGTCTAGATGGTCTCCCAGTAGCTTACTGGTGCATGTCACGATATGTTCACATCTCTGGGTAAGTCCTCTTCATACTTTCCCCTCCAACTTACTTTGGTTTCTTCCATGCATATGCTGGGGAGGGGCGGGTCGGTTACATCTATTGACTCTCTCACCAGAAAACTTTCTTCTTTCTCCTTCCTATCCCCCTTAAGTTCAACAAGATGCCCAACTACATCAGGAGGTCAAGGTGTTTCTCTGACCATAATGTATGTTGATTCTTAAGTGTCGAGGGACTCGAAGGAGGAGTCCTTTAGATATAATTTGAGATCCAGATAGGTCCCTTCGACGTTGGGTCTATGCAAAGGAGAAGGGTGTATGGGCAGTAATTGTTTCAATCAGACTTCTGGAAAAGGAAGAGGATGAAAGTATTTTTTATCAAAAGCACAGGATCTAGCCCGAGAAGAACTAGTCCTGGGAAAGTAGTCTTCCATTGATGGGGTGCTTAAAGCAGTGAAATCCCTAGACGAGGTTTCTCCATGATTACTCTCTCTTTCAACTGTCAGGATTTGGCGAGCCCGTCCAAAAATTCATCGCTTAGGAGGTTGGTGGAACTCTCCCAACTTGACATCATCCTTCTTCAAGAAACATTGGAGGAGGGGGGCACCGTGACAAAGGCTCTAGAATCCCTCTTCAAGGGGTGGTCTTTTGTTTCCATAGATGCAAGGGGGATATGTGGAGGTCTTGCTACAAGATGGAACTCTCGATCCTTCAAAATGTTAATTTTTGGGGGTTTGATTCAGGTCTGGGACTGGATATGTTTTCGTCCGAGTTGGGTTTGGAGATGAGGATTCTCTATCTATACGGTCCATAAGAAGACATAGTTCCATTTTGGGACTCTCTCTTGAAAAAATCCTTTCTTACTGTGGACATTCTCATTCTAGGAGGAGATTAAACTTTACTCTTAGGTCAAATGAGGTTTGGGGTCCAAGGGCTTCCCAGGATCAACTAACAGAATTTTTCACGCACAAATTCAAAGCTCAAGAACTGTTGGATGTAGAGCCTCCAAAACAAACGCTGACCTGGAGAAATAAGAGAGTAGGGGAAGCTCGTGTTGCAAAAATATTGGATTATTTCTTGGTTTCTGAAAGATTTCTCGACAAATCTTATCTTTTTCATCAATTGGTTGGCAGTGGAGGTGAATTTGATCATTTCCCTATTTTTTTAGCGGTGTCGGGAGAAGGTAGAAAACTAGGGATCCCCTTCAAATTCAATTCAACCTAGCTAAAGGAGCATGACTTTATATCCTTGGTATGTGACTCTTGGGTTCCCTATGATCCAGACCTACATTTTCCAGCTGCAGAACAATTTGAGCCAATTTGAAAAAAGTCAAGAGGGAAACGATTCTATGGGCAAAGCATAAATGTGCACGAGATGAGGCAGAGCTGGAATCGGTAGAGGACTAGTGTCTTTCTCTCTATGAATCTAATGGAGGATGCTTTCTCTCACATGATTCAAAAGCCTCTTTGCTCCTGCTAGAAAACAGAAGAAAGAAGTTGTTGGAGGACAAAGAAGTGGTGTGGAGATTGAAGACTAGGGCTCTTTGACTTGAATGTGGTGATGAAAGCACTAAATTCTTCTAAGTCTATGAACAAATTTATCGACTTAACAAGAATTGTGACCTCAATGAAAACTTTATCCCTTAAAACCCATATTTTTGCATAAAAAACATGAAAGTCAACCCCCAAATCAAAAAGTGGTGCTACCAATAGCACCATTTTTATCTAACCTGAGTTAAAATTACAACATTTTTCAAGCATGGCCTTCAAAACTCATATAGTTGGTCAGAAAAACCTTAAAATCAACACCTAAATTAAAAAGTGACATTACTTAAAGCAAAATGTTTTTTTCTAAATGTTAAAATTATAGCTCATTTGAAATCTTATTCTTAACAGTTGGTACTATTAAAACCAAAACCTAAAAATCAACCATCAAATTGAAAAATATTGCTACCAGTAACACCCATTGTTAAAATTGAGGGATTAAAATTGTAACATTTTTTAAAGTGGTGTAAGAAATCATCACTACTGTGAACAAAATCATAAAATCAACCCTTAAATGTTTATCTTTTAAAGTTTATTTTATCACTCCAAGCACACGATAATACATAATGTCGTGAAAATATCACCATATACTTTAAAAATTCAATATCACTTTCAAATATTTTTTTACTTTTAATAAAAAAAAGTCAATACAAATTACATTGAATAAAACATAAATTATTTCTTAAAAGAATTGTTACATTGTCCATATTTAAAACATATGAGCTAAGAAATTTTGTTATATTCTCCATAATCAAAACATATAATTCAAAAGACATAGAAATGATTCATAACTTCATGTAAGTTAGAACGATCACTTCTAGTTACCATATAAACATCATATGGATAAAAAATACATAAAATGTTTCATACACTTATTCAAATTGACTTATAGATTCTGAAATACCACCAGAATGTGCATTGTCTTCAGATGAATTATTGGATGGAGATGTAGATTATCCATACTCTTCTCTATTATCAATAAATGCACCATCTAAGTCTACATGCATGCTTAACATTTCAAATGTCAAAAGCCTTTTAGATCTACGACTAGGTTCAACAAACTCCCATCTTGCAGTTATTTCTTATGGCGACAACCTCTTGATAATTTTTGTGGTCCTGGAGCGAAGAATTCCTCTCTTTGTCAAATTGAATTCATAAACAAGTATGTCAACATCCTCTAATTTTAAGAGGTCAGTGTGACGATGAATTGTATTTCGACCCTTTATTTTTCTCTTTCCACTGACATGCTTCTCAACCACCTGACGTGTTTCTCAACCACCATCTCTTGCTTGTACACACCATTGAATGGGTGTGTACTTGTTGCATACCAATGCACTTCAATTGTTATAACATCTTCATTTTTGTTATCAATGTTTATAACCTTTGCAATCCAAAACGGATAACTATGTGGATATTCAATCACTAAAATTGCAATCATGTTATCCTCCTTAATATCATGTACCGAACCCCTGTAAAGGTCTTCCATGGCTTCATGCTGTTCACGTGATCTTCTAGAACCAATATACATTTATCTTTCTTCTACTTGTGAAAACTCAATAACACCTTGAGATTCATGTTGTTCAAGAATGTTTCTTTCTTCATATTCATTTGACATATTTGTGGCCAACAAAATGGAGTCTTCAAAAGTGTATCTTCATTTGTTAAGATTGAAATTATGTCACTTCGACCATTGAAAAAAGACTCCCAGCAAACAAAATCATCAACATCAAAGTACTCATATGTATCTTTAATATACTTTTTTATTTCTTTCAAACATTCAGAATAATCTACATCTCTATTAAACATTCGTACATTATGGATTTCATCTACTGATTGTGATAACAATAACTTCAATGCAAATATTGAATGATCTGAAATGAACTTCAAAAATGCTAAACCTGATGAAAACCCCAACATTTTTCCTCTTCAATGTTACTGAAAAACGATTAAACAATTGATCAACATAGTCATGAATCTTTCCAACAAGAAGGAAACTAACTTTTACCTTTTGAAAGATTCTCCATTCAACGAGCATGCTTAGTTATCAAAACACAATTTGATTTTTGTTTTCACGACTAGTGTTGTCTAACTGTAGATATAGAACTTGAGGAAGATTACTAGACTAGTGAGTGAGCACATGATGAATTATGGTGATGGTCAGATTTTCATCATTATGAATATTTGGAGCTGTGAAGTAAACCCTTGGACACATTTTTTCATTAAAAACCATACAACGAACCAAGTGAAAATGAATGAAATTCTCTTGTAAAATTTTGGTGTACAGACAAAATGTGGTAGAATTGTTTTTCTCTTGTCCATGTCATCAATTATCATACCTATATATTTGTTTGGAGCATCATAACACTCATTTCGATGTTCGTAAAACTTTTGTCTTTCACTTGATTGTTGATTATGATATTCATGAAGTGCTTTGACTATGGAATATGCAAATGACATAAGATGAAAATATTGATAATATGTTTTCATAATTGATAACTATACAAATTAAAAAAACAAAATTGTAAATATATACCTCTTTATACCCCTTCATATTTATCTCTTCTTGATTCAAGAGAAGCACGTACACTACAAATCTCCATCCTTGACTTCTTAGGAATACATACATTGTTGAATTGTTTCTTCCATATTCTTGTAAAATATGCATATGTAATAAAATTACCATTTCCTTCAACACTTTCAACATATTCTTTGTATAACTTGTAGATTTATCTCCTTGAGAAATTATTTGGAATATGTATTGTGTCTCTATCTGGCATACACTCTCCATGTTTGGAAAAGAAGTCATGCATCCATGACAATGTAGTGTTTGTTAATGGCCCACTCTCTCATCCATGATGTACCTTTGAATAAAATGAATGATTTTTTTCCAATCTTGTTTGGATTCTTGATAGATGAAGATTACCAATTGAGTGAATTTTTTGAAAATCTTTCTGCAAAGTAAAATATTCCCAATGTGATACTCATATCCTATCTTGGTGGATATCATTCACCTCACTAAATATGAATTTTGTATGCTCTTATTCATTGACAATTATATCTTCCTTTTATTCAAGGCATACATGTAGTCCATACTTTTCAAACAAATATTTTGAAAACATTCAGTTGAAATCAAATCACTTGTGGAAATTGATTTAGTGAGAAATTATTTCCTAGACCTTGTATAACTAGAATGATTTGGATTGATATAAAAATTTCTAGTCTTTGTCCTAGAGACAAAGGTTTTTTGCAATGTCTCCACTATTTCATCATCCTCACTAGAAGAAATTTCCTCATCACTAGGAGGAATATCATACAAAACATTGTGAGGAGACCAAACAAGAGAATGTCGATCACTTTGATTTGTTGCACCTGAATGATTGAGAACATGATATTCATTCCTAGGTCCATCATCATCTTCATTGACAATCTCATTGATAAGAGGAACATTAAACTCACTAGAAAAATGATTGCCATCCTCACCAATGTCATTAGATCTTCCATGAAAATATTCACTTAAAGGAAAATCATTATCGCCCTTGAGACTATCAATGCCATTAAATTATTCTTTAACAAGAATCTATTCATCAACAACACCACCATAATAAGTGCCTCTACAATATTCACTTGGAGGAAAATCATCATGATCGCCATTGGTACCTTTAAATTGTCCACCAAAAATAAAAAAAAGTCCACTATCGACATAATCATTTTCAATACTTTTAAAATCCGCACTTGAGGAAAATTATTCATAATCCTCATTAATGCCTTGAAAATACTCACTTGGCGGAAAAAAATCATCATCTTCATCGATACCTTTAAAATCCTCACTTGGAGGATACTCTTCATCATCACAATTGGTGCCTTTAAATTGCCCAACATCAGCATAATCATCTTCACTACTTTAATATCCCCACTTGAGGGAAATTCTTTATCATCCTCATTAGTGCCTTGAAAATCCTCACTTTGAGGAAAATATTTATCATCCTCATCAGTACCTTGAAAATCCCCACTTGAAGGAAAATCATCATCATCACCATTGGTGCCTTTAAATTCTCCACTTGGAAAAGAGTGTCCACCATCAACATAATCATCCTCACTACTTTTAAAATCCCCACTTGAGGGAAATTCTTCACCATACTCATTAGTTCCTTGAAAATCTTCACTCGGAAGAAAATCTACATCAACCTCATAAATACCTTGAAAATACTCACCTGGAGGAAAATCATCATCGTCGTCAACATTGTTGCCTTTGAATTCTCCACTTGTAAAAAAGTGTCCACTATTGGCATAATCATCTTCACTACTTTTAAAATCCCCACTTGAAGGAAATTCTTCATCATCTTCGTTAGTGCCTTGAAAATCCTCACTTGGAGGAAAATCTTCATCATCCTCATCAGTACCTTGAAAATCCTCGCTTCGAGGAAAATCTTCATCATCCTCATCAGTACCTTAAAAATCGCCACTTAGACGAAAACCTTCATCATCTTCATTTTCATCATCCACGCGAGTGCCTTCAAAATCCTCACTTGTAGGAAATTTTTATTATCCTCATTAGTACCTTGAAAATTTCCACTTGGAGGAAAATCTTCATCATCCACATTAGTGCCTTGAAAATCCTCACTTGGAGGAGAATCTCCATCATCTTCATTGGAACCTTTAAATTCTATTGATTGAAGAAAATCTTCATCATTATTAATGCCATCGTCATCTTTCTCTTCTACACCAATGCTAGCACTGAAATATCCATTGTTGCTTCCATTAAAATAATCACTTAGAGCAAAATTAGCATCCCAATTATTTAAACTGTAATCAAAGTCTTCACTTGGACCTAGATTTTGAGTATTTTCAATATTATTAAACGTCTGAACATAATGATCGCCATCCTATTCCTCCTCTTTATCATTGGTGCCTTCAAAATCCTCAGATTTAGGACTTCCCTGATCAACATGTTGAATATCATTGTTTTCACTATGGTCAAACTTCTAACTAGGTGAAAAATACGACTCTCCATTTACATTAGAAGTAGTCCCATTGATTTGTCAGTCCCAAAATAAGAGGTATGTGAACAAAATGTTGATGCCTTAGAAATAAAATATTTTTTATCTGACGAAGCTATCACTTCTCACTAAGACCATAGAATGATACAAATGTTCACCCTCCCAATGAAAATCTTATAACTTGTAGAATGAACTTTTCCCTCCAAAATTTCCCCCCAAAATATTCCCTCCAAATATTTCCATCCAAAATTCCCCCCATCAACTTTTTTCCCTTTAATATTTTCCCTTCAAAATTAAATAAATATTTTACTCTTTTAATTCGTTATTTATTAGTTAATTACAATATTTTTTTATGTTTTTTAATTTATCCCACATTCATTAAACTTAGTGATGATATATATATATATATATATATATATATATATATAAACTAGGGAAATATTAAGCTTAGTTCTGCATGGTTCAAGGTTTCATTATCGATCAATTTTTCACACCTAGATTAGGGTTATGCACCTAGAGATCAACATCTGAAACAAAGCATATCATGTAAACTTCAAATATTTGATTTTCTGAGATCCACATAAAGTGCATGCCTTCGAAACAAATCCAAATGTCCAAATTCCACATCAAATAGGAAAGGTCAGCATGACATGGAGGGAGTCATATGGAATAACACAAGATAATTGGAAACTTGGATGACACCTCATAAACCATGTTAGATGGCACACAACATGCCACATAATATGTCATGCAAGGGCAAGAGCAGGTAAGACTCTAGGAAGATTATTTGGATGATACACAAGTTATCAATTAAGGGATCATCGCACTGAGATAAAGACAACACCAACCAAGGTGAGACAAGCAACATGTAGCCTTCGGGTGATAGGATGACACATCATACAACTCATCACATGATAACACTGCATAAGGTGACCAGTAGGATGAAAGGGAGCTTGATGCTAGTATGGCAAGCAAAAAAGGTCAATATGATCAAGGGGAGCTCGATAGGCCTTTGAGCTTTGGATTTCGAAAAACTTGAATAGATGTATTGTGGTTGTCCTGATGGGAAAACTCGAGAATTTAATCCCGATAAAGTAAGTATGATGGCTCATTGTCCGATAGTCAGATCCTGAAACGGGTTAAGGTTCCATTAGGTCTTAAGGTTTTAGTAAAATAATGAAATACAATAAAATTTGGATCTAGGACAATCATGAATTAAATAGGAAATGTACATGGTGATAAAGTCAAATTCAGATCAGGGTTTAGGACAAATGATACTTAATTATGAATGTCAGCTTCAATGATAATCAATATTTTATAAGAAAAAAGTCTAGTCAAGAAGAAGAAGAGTAAGGACTTCCTATATGCATTTTAGAGCTAAGGCAACTAGATAAAGAATATGTATTTTCCCACAACAGACTTGAGATTTCAATCTTTTTCATTAATTGGAAGCCCTGCTCTTGAATTCCTTCTATGTTTTGTGACCAAATGCACATGATCTTTTGTTTCAACATGATTTTATGAGGACTTGAAATAGCATAAGTATCTAATAAAGAACATGACTGTAACCCTGTTACTGCAACCGTATAAAGAATAATATTTTTTAGGCAAGGAAGAAAATATTGGTTAGTACGTTAAAAATGTTACATTCTTTCCCCTTGCTAGTAACAAGTATATAAACAAGAATTGGGTTTGTCTGAAAGTGAGGAAATGAAAAGGAGGAATTCCTTCAAAATAATCATCTAAGATCTTGGCTTATTATGAACAATCACCTATTGTAAACAAATGTCATGAAATATGTATGTATTTAATCTCCAACTCCTGAAAACAATCGAAGATCCTATGGTTCTAGTTATGGATATTAAACTTATGGATATGATTAACATGTGAGAGCTTGAGCATGAATAAGAGGATAGCATGTACAATACCTAAATTAAAAATATGTTCTTTATTCAAGTCAACCATTCACTTCTCCATGATGTAGTGATATGATATTACAAGTTGATGCATAAGGAAACAACATATCCTAAAAATCAAATTCCCTCCAAGTCATAAAATAGAGTATCAAAAACCTGCGATTAGATAGGATCAACAAACACCTTTAAATCCATCAAAATCAATTAATGCAAAAGGTTCAAAAGGCAATTTGTCAATCTCATCACACAAGGATCAAAGAAGTATCATCAATCAAATGTATAATGAAGAACATCTGAAAGTATAAGATCAAAGAGAATATGGGTTATGACAAACCTCATTAGAGGTAAACAATCAATATAGATCTAAACCCCTAACCCCCTCAAGGTGGATAAATAATATACATCATGCTCATAGTAATAATGGATTAGGAATTAGAGTTTAAATTTAGTAGGAGGGGTGTTTCCTTTTCCTTATAAAATAAAAATGAAAGGGGGGTGGTTGTGGCCACAGTACACAGTTCAATATTCATGTCTCTGAATCCTTAAATTCCCCTCTAGACTTACATGTTTTGGTGCTTACACAATTATGTTAATCGATGTTCTTATGTATATCTCCCACTCACACACAACAAGCTTGCCACACAAAGTCTTTGTGGGGAGCCTCTCCTCACTGTCTAATGAAGCAAGCTTGCCACACAAAGTCTTTGTGGGGAGCCTCTCCTCCCTGTCTAATGATATGTGTTTCTTTCACTTGGAAAATGGAGGAGACTTGTTTTATTCACTCAAAGAGATTAGAAACCGTAGCCTAAGTGTCTATGCATGTTAAAGATAGCATGCAATGAAGTGTTTTTGTTTTAATTGGAATGAAATAATAAAAATTCGTGTCAAATATTGTGGATATAATATTGTTGTAGATTATAGCATAATGCAAATTTGTGTCAAATATCGTGGATATAATATCATAGCAAATTTTGGATGTTATTACAAAGCTTGTCTAAAGCGGTGTATACATAATTTGATTCCATAATGTTAGATATTTTGGCGTAGGTGCTTATTTCTTGAAGCCACAGTTCTTTATTTTTTACTATATAAATATTTTTCGCTCCTGATAGGTCTTGACAATTCAACCATTATTGTGATTGTATTTGTTTTGGAGCAGTTTCGCGATGTAAATAGGCATAAGTAAAGCAAATAAAATCGCAATAACTTAACTTTAAGATGGTGTCACATGTAAATTTTTCTAGTACATGTTATTTTATAGATCCTTCCTTGAAATTATTAATTAATTTCTCTTATTTTATTGGATATGGAAAATCTGCAACCTCAAACTACAAGGGGATTAATTTATGTGAGTTGCTTGATTTCCTCACATTAAGTGCCGCAGAAAAATCATTTTTATTGTACGAGTTACAAAATCATTTTTATTATTTTTCTATATTTTACTTTTTAATGTAACATTATGTACATACGTATGTGACAACATCTCCTTTATACTGGGTTGTAGAGCACCTCTCAACTCAAACAAATATATTTCTTCTCACCAAATTAGAATATTATAATTTGTTGGTGGAAATGGCCAAAGGTTTTTTTTTAAGTAATATTTATAAAAATGTCAATTAGATTTAGATCGGGTGGTTGGGAGAAATGTTTTTTATCCTCCCCACCAGGTTCATGTTTTTCATCTTTTTCTTTGTTAAACTGCGACTTTGCAATTTCTTTCTTTTGGGTTGCTTTAGGTCTTTTCCATCTCTCATGTTCATTATGAAACTTGTGAGAGTTTGTTATTATTTTGCAAAATTAGTTTCTTTTTTAAACTAGCAATAGTAGAGAGATAATTATGATTTTCTAACTTAAAATTGATGGTCTCTATACAACCAACCTTTTCTTATTCTCAATCTCATTTTAACACCAAAGTTTTTCTTTAAAGTTGGTTACAATAATATTATTAATGGTGTTGATATTATGAAGGGTATCCTATTTTAATACACCTAATAATGAAGTTAGGAAGTAACATCTCTAATCCACCCTTACTTTAGTCTGGAGTGACTTTTACTAATGTTTGAAACTATGATAGGAAGTCTCTCTTTCTTCATGTTAGTCAACGTTTACAATATTGTACAATAAGTACCTTATAATAACCTTATTCTCCATGAGTGGGAAACTAACCTTTAAAAGACGGATAGGATAGGCAATATTGTTTTTAATTTTGAGATTGTTTATTATAAAACATTTATGGATTTGCACAATTTTCCTCCAAGTTTTTCTAAAGATACTACAACCCTAGACTTCAAAAGTATTTATAATCACCGAGATAACATGTATATCAAGGAAAAATATTTTTTTCCCATAACCCAAACTAAACTTCTTTAAAATCTAATATATATTAGTATTTAAAAAAATTACAAATTGTTATAACCATCCCAATATGTCAAAATATGGAAAAAATCAAAGGGTCATAAAAGAGTGGGAGGTAAATTTGTAAAGCCACCAACATGTTTCAAAAGGTATAACAACTTTCTTGAAAACGGAAGTGTCATTAAAAAAAGGTGAGTGGAAAATTATTATGGCCATGTAGAAAAAATTAAAAAGGTGTAAAAAAACTATAGTGTGTGTTGAAATGAAATCAATAAAGGAATAAAATTTCTCTTAATCATCTAATGAAAAATAAAAAAATAGTGATCAAAGTTTAATTTTTATGACAATATTTAGGTCTTGAGATTGTCATAGAAAAAGTGGTTGAATCTGTGAGGCTTGTATTGTAATCCCTATGCACACATAAGTTTATCAAAGCCCATTCTCTTGTCATAATTAAGAGTGAACATGAATTCTTATGGGCATAATTTTTCCAATTGAGATGTGGTCTAATCGTGAACAAGTGGGAGTTTCCCTACATTGGTCCAAGTTTGATTCCTAGTGGATGGTGATCTTATGTCTTATCCAGGAGACCTTTGAATGACACGTCCCAAGAGTGCAGTGTCATTAACTCTAACCTAATCTTGGTAGATACAAATACATTCTAATAGTGGGTTAGGGTGAAATAAGTCCCCAAGTACATGACCAAAAAATATGGGGTGATATTTTGGAATTAAAAGAAAAATACCATCTAAAAAAAACTCATAAAGGTCGATGGCCTTGCAAAGTGAAAAATAAAAGCATATTGTAATGGTCTAACAAGGGGCAACAACAACATAACTCCTCAAGTACGTGTGTTCGTAGCATCTGACTATGGTTCTTCAATATGTGGCTTGGGTTACATGATGTACATAGAGGGTCATCCCCATAACTAGCAAATCCCTAATTGTCCATAATAATTGTGAATCTTACTACTATATTGGCATATTCTATGATTGAATGTTGTTACATGTTAATATTATATTTCTAATTGTGTTGGTTGTGTGTCATGAATAATCTCACATGCATAACAAGTGTGAGACATAGATGGCCTATAAGGCATTACTTACACCAAGTTTTTCCAACCTATAAATTGGCTTTGAGATCAATTCCCTCGATAATAATAGATATATTAGCATCCTCCCTCACTATGGTACTAATATTGTCGGAAATTTCAACAGATGCCTTGTGTGCCATCTTTGGCTTGTGGTTGTTATCTACCTGATGTCTGCAGTAACTACAAATCTTATTATTTAAATGGCATTAGTGTGATTTTGTTACACATTAATACTCTCCTACTACACCTCTTGCTCCTTCTCAACATCTCATGTCTCAAAGATGTTAAAAAATACACAAGACATCTTAGAAACAATCAAACAATATCAGTGCTCATTATGCTTTCCATGTTGCAAACTTTACTGTCATTCCCTTCTCTCATGAACCTAGCAGCTAGCTCAATAAAGAGGTCCAGGTTGCTTCATCAGCTCTCTAGATTGATCCAATAAAACCATAGATATATTAAAAAAGGCCCACTCTAGTAAATTTATCATTGATAATCAACATGTAGTGAGCATTTTTTTACTTTCATCATTTCAACAACTTTATTAAACCAAAAAAAATACATTATTATGAAAAAAAATATAAAAAAAAACAAAGTTGAAAATAATAAAAAAAATCTATTAAAAAAATCATAAATAAAACATTTGTATATTAAAAAAATCCATAATATTGAAAGTGTAAGAAATATTCGAAAGGATACCATAAATGTGTCTGGATATACTCAAGCAATAGGAACACCTTCATCCATGCTCATTTGGTAAAACAAAGAACATTAAAGAAACTTAAGTATCTGTTGAGTGAGTTCAAGTATTTTAAGATGCGAAAATTGTTACGATATGCAATTATTATTATAATATACATATCATATCTATGGATAGATCAGAGAATCTCTCTATGGTTGAAAACATTCAAGATAATTTTTATTTAATTTGTAGAAAAGATTCAAATTACAGTAAGAAAAAAATAAGAATTATAAATAAGTATTTTTACAAAAGTAACGGATGGTATAATTATAATATATCAGAAAAAAATATTTTACAAACATAAGATCATAAACAAAAGCATATTAGAACCTCGTTATCTTTTGAGTTTTTTTGGTTGGAATCACGTGATATAAATTTGGACAAGTTATTTTATGTTGTTTAAATTGCATTTTTGAATGTATAAATGGATTCAGCTTGCTGAAAAACACCTTGGGCACTTGGATTATACAAACTTAGTCACTCAAATCTACAGATCCAACCATTTATCATCGGATTTTGAATCTGCAGATCCAACCATTTATCATCGAATTTTGAATATGCAGATCCAACCATTTATCATCGGATTTCGAGCAAAATCAAACGAAAAAAGTTGCCATAAAACAACCAAAAGGTAGAACTTTTATAGTACTGCTATTAGAACAAAGTTGAAATTTGAAAATGTAAGTTTTCACAATTAGACATAAAGTTGAGAAGATTTCTTGATAAGCATTGTGTACTTAATTTTGAAAAGTCAATGTTTTGAGTGGACACTCCACCCATCATAAAAAACAATAAAAAACTAAAATGTAGGAAAAACAAAGTGGGTTGAGTAAAAATTAATAAAAATAATCAATAAGTTAATTGAAATTAACCATATAAAAATAAATAATCAATAAATTAATTAATTAAAATTAACCATATAAAAATAATAATTACAAATTAATCATTGAAAAAGAGAAAGAAGGTCGATCAATAATTATAATATTTTAATATTAAAATATTATAATGATGGTTTCGAAGGAAAAGTTTCGAAGGCTTAGGTTGTCAGTTAGTAAGTAATGATCATAATGTATTACAATACTATCATACAATAATTTATTTTAATAATAGAATATAAAGTTTTTTATGATAATGTATTATAATGCATTATTGTATTTGAAAGATAAGATTTGATAATAAATATGAAGATGGTAGAGTAGATTAATAAAATGATAAAGAAGGATAATGTAATATAATATATAGTGGAAAAATAGAAAAAAAGATACAAAAGATAAGATTTGATAATAACTAGCATACCTTTTAAGCGGGTGAATGGAAATGTCGAAGTTATTTTAGGGAGGTTTCATATTAATACTGTTAAGTGGGATTATAAATATATTGTAACTAAAATTATTGTATTTTGAACTTTTTCATATTAATGTTGTTAACTGAAATTATGAAGACATTGAAATCAAAATGATTATATTTGAAGTTGGTTCATTATTTTGAAATTGATTAACATAATTTAACATATATAACATAATTTAACATATATGTATATTTTGTCAATTTCTTTGAATGAAACCTTTATAATTTTTATTAGAGAGTAGTGTTGAGCTTTGCTAGAATTCTAAGTACTCTGAAAATATAAAGTTTTTAGTGCTTGAATATCTAGAATTTGTTTTCAACTTAATGGCAATGACCATATTTTCTTGTGGTTATGATTTGAAGTGAGTTGTATAGCTTAAAATAACATTGAAATTGAGTTGGAAATTAATGATGGTAATACATTATGCATGTTGGTCTTCCATAGTATTTTTTTGCATTGAATAAGAAGTGCCTGGGTTAGAGAATAACATTTCAAATGTACAATTGTCTTAGATGCCTTTTAGTGGCTATGGGGTGTGTTAGCGTCGGAAGTCACTCCTGGACTGCTATCAAGAGCAGAGCCCGACGCCCATCAGTTTTATATCACAGTTTGTTTATAGATGGGGTGACCGAATGGAAACCAACTCAAAACGATATCATCCAACTCCAAACTACGCTAGGCATACACAAGTGAGTGAGGTCTTTATAAACTCCAGACAGTGAGTCGTAATAAAGGGTGAGCAGACGGAGGATTATATAAGAGGGAAGTGAAAGTCTGTCATAAACAGCAGGTTCCTAACAGACTGTGAGAGAAAACATCTGAAGGCAAGATCTTCTTACACCCAAATGCAGGAAACCAACGAAGACAGTAATGCAGCAACAAATCATTTGTCATAACACAACTGTGCTAATTCATGCGAAGCATTCGATCATGAACCCTCTGGTATTAGACGAAAACATAGATGAAAAAGGAAAACTGTCTGTCATATAACAAGATATCTCATATACAGATGCATATCCAACAAAACTAGAATGTCTGTTAAACTTTACAG